>JAUPMG010129606.1:0-11530 GCA_031762675.1 Pachysandra terminalis | reverse complement strand
AATGCATCCTCCTTCAGTATATTTGATACTATTGTTAGTGCCTAGTGTATGAAACACATGGCCTGAGTTGCATCCATTAACTAATTAAATTATTGAAGAATAGGGTAGTGTAGGTTCATTTGACTTTTGAGGAATACCCTAGTGAGGATAGGAGAGCTCTTTACATGCTTTTGATATATTAATTGTCACAATTGTACACCACATGCACATATCTGAATACTACTGCTGTTCATTATCACACACAGCCCAGAATAGATGAACATGAGTGAATACATATTAATTTAGGTTTACTCATGTTGTTTATTTTATTCTTTTTCAGATCTTAGAAGATAGAAGCAAACTGAGAGAGCTGACATGGATTGGGTAGCGCACTCTGCTAGATGTACGTGAAATTAGTCTAGAACTAGATTTTAAATACCTTGAAATTATAGATTTTTATTTTAGGCATTTTTTTAGTTACTTATATCTTACTAGAACTGCTCAGGACTTCCGCTTATGATATCTATTTGGGTAGCCACTCTCGTAGTAATACGGGGTGAAGGTTACACTTGGACTGGAAAACCTACGTAATCGGGAATTTCCGGTTCGAGTCGTTACACACTGCATGCAAGTTGACGGCATCAGGATCCCTGTCGTTTATGGGTCGACGCATCGAAGTGTCATCAATCTCCATGGTGATCCGGGTGCACATATGACTGTCACCTTGGTAAAAACTCGGACTTTCTTCTACACGACCATCTGTTCTATAGTGTGGCGCCTCCAAAAGACACCATTGTCAACATTTTCTTTGGAGGATCATCAAGAGATGAAGCAAGAGTTGGTGGATCCTCTCAAAGTAAGGATGAAGCTAGATTGGTTGATCGCCCATCTTCAGAAGGTGGAGACAGCCTTGGGACATATTGCACGCTATAAGTAATTGAGGATTACTTCCACCTCTCGCCAAGAACTAGGGGCTCACATAGCCACACGTGAGTCCAAGATTGGATTATTGAGAACTCAGCTTTTGAATGAGGAACGTCAACTAGCTTTGGACCGTGCGAGGTTCGTTGGTGATGAAGAGGAGCTATCCTCTTCCAAATCATGGCTTCGGAAGAATGGGTTCTTCCAAGGGACTTTCTCAGTAGGCCTTTTGGATGAACCTTCAGGAGGTAGCTAGTTGGCCTTCACTATTGCTTGGATCCTGTACTTTCTTTAGTTGCAAGTAATGACAAGTTTGTTTTTCAAGCAATGACAAGAGTTGTACTACGCATGTTATATAGCTTGTCATTAATATATATTTTTTTTATTTTCCTTCCTTTCTTTTGTTTTAAAACAAAAAATAAATATCATTATTATTGTAAAGTGGCACATTTTTCAAAAAACAAATGTCTATATAAAGGGAGCATGTGGGGTCTAGAGAAACATACCTGATACACGTTACTCTCATTTCTCCCCTTAGCGTTGTGAGAAAAGAAAACTCACAAATTTAACTGTGTGAGAACAATGGCAAATCAAGGTGACCTGGGGAACACCCTGGAGGATCCTCCTCCTCCTGATATGGAATACTGTAGAGACATTTGTCTGCTTCTTCATGATATGAAGGACTCGGGTGTACTCAACCCTACACGCCTTGAGGTTCATTGGCCTCATACCATGGCAGTAATTCGTGAAGCAAGGGAGATCTTACTTGAAGCTTATCCGAAATTCTTTGAGACTTTTCCCATGCTTGACCATATCTCCTTCCGTAAGGTGATGTGAGTGGATTACTTTTTCATGATAGAGGAGATATGCTACTTTCCTTTGGAAATAACAAACACTTATTACAAAAGTATTTTCTGTCGTCTCCGTCGCTTATCGCTGGACGGTCACTTTTATTGTTTGTTTCTTGAGGGAGCTTTGTTCTATCAAGCCAGAGACTACTACACGGCCTTGGAGAAGGTTAAGTGGGAGCAGGGTAATTGTGACAACATCTGCTTGGCTATCAGAATGGATCCCGCTTATCTGGCGGCAAATGCCTTGGAAACTCGTGCACGGGTATTAGAGCACCAAATGGAAGGTATGCCAAATGACTTCCATCGTTCTCAAACAAGGGGCGAAGCGCGGGCCATCCGTCGAGGGGCGGATCCCTATAGTTCGATAGGTGCGAGGGAGGACGTTGCTGATCGGCGAATTTTCTATGACCAACTTTGTGGTTTAAACATCTTCAAGGCTCAGATGTTGGCATACTTTGGCGAGATGCCTAACAATCCCGTCAGTGAAAGTGATGATGGCGACGAGTAGATGACCTGCTGCACTTCATCAATCCTGGTTGTTGCTTTCTTTTGTACGAAAGGGGCGTCATGTGACGCTATGAAATATCTATCATGTCAGTGTTTATTTGCTGGTGGTTGTTATGTTCTTTTTTTTTTTAAATGCAATGGGCGTTCAGTTGTGGTTGAAAGAAGAGAATGGAAATTTTTTTTTGAAACTTTTCTCTTCGTACAATTCTATTAAATGCATAACTGATGCTATTTAACTGAAACAACAGTAAAAGAGCAAGGATACGTGGTTCATTCTTTGTCAACAGGGATGGAATGGCCATGGAGTGGAAATGTGTTGCAAATCAATACGTGGAGCATGAATCTTCTGGCCAAACACTTAACATTGATAACAATGTCTCACGTTCTCATGGACGTCTCTCTGCATAGTAGGGCAATAATATCCTGTCTGTAGCAATTGGTCCAGTAGACAACGGTATCCTTGGTGAGCACCACAGTCATCCGAATGCATCTCCTATATCACATCATTGGCTTCCTTTTGAATTAGGCATTTGAGCGGTCTCCTTGTCCAGCTCTGGCGGTAGAGGCAGTCCCCCATTGTGAAAAATCTCTTTGCACGCCTCTTCCATTTTATTCATCTGCATTCTCAATATTTTTATCTGATCATCTTGGTCATCAACTTCTTCATTCACCTCTTCATCACTATGTATCTTGTGTAAGTCGGGCGAATGATCATCCTCATGCCTATCCTCGACTGCTTGGAAAGAGGACGGCCCAATATGATCCTCAGCCTTCGGTCTACCTCTTAGTCTCGGCATTCTTCTAATATTAGTTGGTATGTAGGAGACTATCCCTAGCAGAGTCGCCACAAATGTGAGGGGTGTTTTGCATGAGGGGGAGTCATCAACAATATTTACCAACTCACGGAAGCCTAAGTTGATTACTAATCGTACCCCATCTTTAGAAGAATCGAAAAGAAGTAAGACTAAGTGGCCATTGTCAAAGGTCGAGTAAGACTAGGGGAGATGGTGTTAGAAGCTTGTGATCTCTTTCCAGAGTCAAGTTTGAGAAATCTTCCATACTCCTATCACCCCTAATCTAATGGTGGTTTTAGACTGCACCTGCAACAAGTTGCCTACGTACCCAAATAGGGATCAAGTCAAACATAGTTCAAGGAACATTGGAAGGGAAGGGTAAATAATGACCGCTGAACACGGGTCGAGTCCGGGTGCTAGAAATTAGTGAGTATAGGTCAGAGCACGTTTTCAGAGCCTAACTCTCTTGGAAACTTCTCCAACCCCTTCTTTGAAGAATGAGCTACTATTTATAGTGTTTGGAGAAAGATAACAGAAGTTAGAAATCCGTTAGGTGGTTACTAACGATGTCAAAATGCTAACCCGAGGTAACATGGATTAATTACCCCAATCTCTTAAGTGGACCAATCCCAAGTCATATTGGAGAAATACAGGTTTGCCACTGAAAATCGTGACACAACATGTAGTTCGTAACAAGAGGATGGTGAGTCACCCTGTATGTCACGCTCATGATGCCGAGGTATGGGCAATGGCGATCAGTATTATGAGTGTAATAGAAGTTGTTGAGGCTGTCCAGCTTAGCACTTTCGAGGTTCTCAAACCTTAGTGCTCTCGAGACTGTATAAATGGAGTGTCAATGTCTTACAACGTCTGGGGTTGTCTTTCCCCTTAGGTGTAAATTCATATTGACATGTTGACGTCTCACATCGTCCAGGGCTTTCTATGCCCTTGGATATGAATTCATATCAACGTGTTGACATCCCACATTGTCCAGGGCTGTCTATCCGCTTAAATGTGAATTCATATCATCATGTTGACATCTCACATCATCCAAGGCTGTCTATCCCCTTAGATGTGAGTTCATATCAACGTGTTGACGTCTCACATAGTCTAGCGCTATCTATCCCCTAAGAATGTGATTTCATATCAATGTGTTGACGTCTCACATCGTCCAGAGCTGTCTATGCCCTTAGATGTGAATTCATATCAACGTGTTACCGTCTTACATCGTCCAGGGCTGTCTATCCCCTTAGATGTGAGTTCATATCAACGTATTGTGTCTAGGTGTCCCCAAGGCTTTCATGCCTCAACACTTCGACTAGTTGTGTCTAGGCGTCCCCAAGGCTTTCATGCCTCAACGCTTCAACGAATGGAGTCTAGGTGTCCCCAAGGCTTTCATGCCTCGATGCTTCAACGAATGGAGTTTAGGTGTCCCCAAGGCTTTCATGCCTCGACACTTCGACTAGTTGAATCTAGGCGTCCCTAAGGCTTTCATGCCTCGACGCTTCGACGAGTGGAGTCTAGGTGTCCCCAAGGCTTTCATGCCTCGACACTTCGACTAGTTGAGTCTAGGCGTCCCCAAGGCTTTCATGCCTCGACGCTTTGACGAGTTGTCATATTGATGCGGATGAAGTCTTTGAGCAATTTGGATCATCCTGTCTTGATATAAGGGTGGCAATCAACATATAATATATTTGGGACGTCCCCATCTTCACGTGAGAGGTGACGGCCAGCTATGATATGTTTGGGACGTCCCATCTTCATGCGAGGGATGACATCCAATTTTGGTGTATTTGGGACGTCCCATCTTCATGCGAGGGATGACGTCCCATTTTGGGGTGTTTGGGTCGTTCCTGTCTTCATAAGAGGCATGACGATCAACTTTGATGTGTTTGGATCATCCCATCTTCATACGATGCATGACATCCCATTTTGGTATGTTTGGGTCATCCCATCTTCATACGAAGCATGACGTCCCATTTTGGTATGTTTGGGTCGTCCCATCTTCATACGAGGCATGACGACCCATTTTGGTATGTTTGGGTCATCCCATCTTTAGAAAAGGCATGACGACCAACTTTGCTGTATTTGGGTCGTCCCATCTTCATACGAGGCATGACGTCCCATTTTAGTATGTTTGGGTCGTCCCATCTTCATACGAGGTATGATGTCCCATTTTATTATGTGTGAGATGTTTCATCTTTATGTGAAGCATGACGCCCAATATTCCATTTTGTGAACATTCTATCTTCTGTTGGCCCACTTTTGCGAGTTGATCATTCATAGTATTTCCCAAGGTCAAAACTCAGTCAATGTCTTGCCTAAATATTTTGTATATCTACAGTAGTGAACCGGATCGGTTGCCCGGATACCTTATTTATAGGTACCCATTATTGAGGTTCACCGATGCAAATTGTATACAGAAAGGGCCCAACTCACGTGATGTTTTGATTCTTCCATCAATTGTTGAGCGAGAAAACATTGAGAGTGATCAACCAACTGCAATGGATGAGGAAATGGCATCTCTTAGATTGAATGATACGTGGAAGCTCAAGGGAACGGGAGACTTCTCACAACTGTTGGCAGGCCAACCGGGCCGTGAGCGCGGTGGGAACAGGCTTCCCAAAAAGCCCCGATCCACCAACTCCCCCGTCTCCGGATACAAGGTGCTAGTAACCATCACTCGAGTGCCTAGCGATGATATGTGGTATGAAGTTTGGATGTACAATGATCTTAATTTGATAATTTGTTGTGTGTTTAGTATGTGCGTCCTATGTATATTTCTGAACTGTGTGAATTTGGGTGTGATGCCAGAGGCACTCATTGGTGATCCTTGTGATGTGTGTGACACAAGATGTATATGTTGATTGTTTCTGTGAAGGTGAATTTCCTATCTAGGGTATATCCTGAAAAGAAAGACGACAGATTTTTTGCCTAGGATATCTTCCCCTGAAAGGAAAGAGAGCAGATTTCCTGCCTAGGGTACCATCCCCTGAAGGGAAAGATGACAGATTTCCTGCCTAGGGTACCATCCCCTAAAAGGAAAGAGGGCAAATTTCCTTCCTAGGGTATCATCCGCTGAAAGGAAAGAAGGCACATTTCCTGCCTTAGGTATTATCCCATGAAAGGAAAGAGGGTGGCATTCTCTACCTTGGGATCATCCCTTAAAAGAAAATATTACTAACAGTTACATGGTCGTAGTGTCACATTCCTAACACATATATTCCTAGAGAATATGTGGATGGAATTCATGGTTGGGCTTGGCCAAACTACCCTTGCATACTTGCATCATATCAAACAACACAATGCATTGCATCATATCTTACAAAATAACATCATATCATATCATACAACACAATGCATTACATCATATCACATCGAAACAATGCATCACTTCACATCATACATCACACTACACTGTATACACATCCACCATTCAAGATGCATATCTTTCATTATATATGGAGCTCGAATATAATTTGATTATATGGTACATTGCTGGATGTTATAGAAGAGGAGTATGTGCATGAAAATGAGGTTATAGCATGATGAGGTCATGGGCATTGATTCGGAATTATGATAAGCATGATGTTGATTATGAGATTATGAAATTTTGTGTGATTACAAGTAAGGTGTATAAATTAGAGTATAAGCATGATAAGGACATTATGAGTGAATTACATATGTGTTTTGTGAAAGTTGCATGAATAAATTATTTTATTATGTCTATGAAAGTATCTACTGTCGTTCTATGCAGTTTTCCTACTGAACTACAAGCTCACCCCTATTATGAAACAAGTGAATACCTCGAATGAAGTTGACCTTAGCTGAACGGACTCTGGAGTTGTGCATATGCTTATGAACTATGTTTTACTTTCACTTTTGACCCCATGTGGGCAGTACAGTTGTAATGTTTTAGATGTTGTTGGTTATCTTGTGATGATATTGGTTAAGGTTTAAATTTATCAGACTTCTGTTGGTTTGTTTAGTTATGCTCTGTCGAACTATGGGATTGGTTTGTATATTTTGGTTTGACAACCACATCCATTATGTGGATCCTACGGTCAACCTCTTTAAATCCTCGAGATCCCATATCTCAAATTTGGGGTGTGGCAGCATATTTCCTTCATCAAGTTCATTTCCTTCAGAAATGGTTAGAAGACGACGTGCACTTACTGGCTCTAATGCTATAGGAGATCCCCAATCTCCGAACATACTGGTGGCCAAAAACAAAGAGGTGGCTGAGTCCCAATCTCAAGCCCCAATTGAACCTGTAATCGGTCAAGCACATCCCGCTGCCGATTTGAATCATATTATGACGGTTGTACACCCCCAATTTGCACAAAACAAATGCTGCTTTGATCTTTTCAGTTCTTGAAGGCTTGAACTTGGTACCATTGCAATCTCTGATCATCACTCTTAATCCCTATTATCATAATCAGTTCATTAATTATAAGAATAAATCTATCAAATAAGAATCCAGATTTCATCTGTAATTATTTAATTATGTTAAATAATCACAAATAATTCATGGTATAAATTTCTAGAATCGGATCACTACAACCACCCATTTTTCTTTTGAATGCACTTTCCTGAGACACTGGAAAGGTCATTCGTTTTGGTTCAAGTATGTTCTCTTGAGACACTGGGAGGACTACTTGTATCCTTTTGCTGGATGTGTTTTCCTAAGACACCAAGAGGACCATCCATTTTTCTTTTGAATGCACTTTTCTGAGACACCAAGAAAGTTATTCATTTTGGTTCAAGTATGTTTTCTAGAGCAACCGAGAGCACTACTTGTATCCTTTTTGCTGGACGTGTTTTCCTGAGACATCGGGAGAATCATCCATTTTTATTTTGAATGCACTTTCCTGAGACACCAAGAAGTTCATTCGTTTTGGTTCAAGTATGTTCTCTTAAGACACAGAGAAACTACTTGTATCCCTTTGTTGGATGTGTTCTCCTGAGATATCGGGAGGACCATCCATTTTTTCTTTTGAATGCGCTTTCTTGAGACACCGGGAAGGTCATTCCTTTTGGTTCAAGTATGTTTTCTTGAGATACCGGGAGAACTACTTAGATTCCTTGGTTATATTCTCCTAAGATAGAAAGGATCGCTCATCTTCATACCATTTCATCCATTACATTTGAGTGTGTTCTTCTGAGATTTATCCAGAAGGGACATTTTCTCACTTGCATCTTATCATTAAATCCACTGCATTTGAGTGCGTTCTCCTAAAATTTAGTCAGGAGGGCCGTTCGCTCACTTGCATCACATCATTACATGCATTGCATTTGAGTGTGTTCTCCAGAGATTTAGCTGGGAGGACTGAAAGTACGGGCATAGTGATGAACCTAGAGGGGGTGAATAGGTTTTAACAGATATACGGAATTTATTGGCCTTAATTAAATCCCATTCAATTATGCTATTTTTTTGTTAAGAATCAAATTATACACACAAGCAATAGCTCTCAAATGTAAATGGAAATGCACATAAAGTAAGAAATAGTAATGCACAAGCAAACCATTCAGCACAAGAGATTTATAGTAGTTCGGTCCATCGACCTACATCTACTACCATGAGCAACCCTCGCGGTTCTTAAGGATTTCCACTATGGGGTTCTGCAAAGTATGGCAAGCCACAAAATCATAGAGGTTATTCATGCTACCTAAAAACACAAGGAGGCTATTCATGCTACCTCCAAACACAAGGGTAGGAATTACAGGGCTCCTAGAACCTAGATGAAGGTTGTAAGCACACCTACAAACATAACGGTTTAATGGCAACCTTGAACCAATACAGCTTTTAAACTAAGTTAGAAACAATAAGGCACTACTTGTAAGAGACATACCAAACTGAAGTCCGTCTGTTGTGTGAGCATGAAGTCCTGCCTTCTTGCATCACGATCCTCAATCTTCCTTTCTGTTTTACTGATGTGACTATGAGCTCGATTAAAGATGAGGGTCTTGCTACCCTTGAAGTGTGAGTCTAATGATCTTACTATAAGTCTACACACTATTAGGGAAGGTCTTTACTCAATCCTCTTTCAAAAGATTTGACATTGAATGTCAAAATCCTTGGAACACAGGAAGAAGAGGAGAGTGAGATTCTCTAGTCAAAGTGAGGAGTGGAATACTCCATCAATGTATATCAGGACTAGAAGAACTCTGGATGGCTTATTTGGGTCTCGAAAAGATCTTACTTTTCTTTTCTAAGCCACACTTGTGAATGAAACTACAATCTAATTTATAGACAGAATTTCAACATAGTAACAGGTCAACCGGCTATAAATATAAATGTTGGAAAAATGATCAGGCCTTATATGCTGTGCTCTGCTCGACTGCCCAAGTGATCGGTCGACCAGGTCACTACAGAGCTCCAAAAATGTAAGCTGCCTTGGTACAGCCGGTGGGCGAGCGTTTGACGCCCCGAATCCGAGATATGGGATCTTGAGGATTTCAAAGGGAATGACCTTCGGATCCACTCAATGGATGCGGTTGACAAACCAATCACATACTCAACCAATATCCTGGTTACACAGACCGTACTAAACAAACAGTGGAAGTCTGATAAAATTAAAAAAAAATAATATCCGACAATACTAACATAAGAAAGTAAAATCAATTAGTCACTTAGTCCAAGTATGAATTAATCATTGTTCTTGCCCTCATGGGTCCACAAAATCTAACTACTAAAGATGTATCTTCAGCTACCCATTCTCCTAAAGGTTCTCAGTCTTAGTTCTTGCTTGCTAGACTTCAACCATCGCTATCCACTTCATTCCAGAATCAAAAGTTAACATGTAACAACATAGAAATGAGCTTGGGAGCAAAATAGGAAAACTCCATAGCAATACAATAGATACTTCCATAGTCATCTAATGAAACAGATTCATGCATGCAATTCATCTCACATAGAACATATATAGTTCACTATCAAGGTTCTTAATATGCATATAGTTACTCTATTAAAAGCATAACACCTTATGACATACTATCATACCCTGAATCTAGTGGCGCGAATCCCTACGCGGGTTGGCATGGATCATGAAGCGAGACCTTCGGGATCCCATCCAAGGAACGCGGATCATAACAAAACAATACAACCTTACACAAGTATTTATTCTCATGTTAAGAAATATCAAATCAAAATGTGGAAGTAACAAACTATATTCAAATCCAAGCTATGGCATAAGAGCTTACAAGTTCCAGCAATCCCTTATGGCTAATCTATCCCGATTACATCAATATATATATATATATATATATATATATATCCAAGCAGCAAGCAATAGTAAACTGCATCAGTCCACACAATCCATCTATCTACCTTAACCTACAACATAGTAGGTTGCGTGAGCTTGGGATGCCCAGTAAGAAACAACCCGACAAGCATCCTCAAGGAACAACGATAGTCCATTGAAACACACAATGTACATAGCAATCATCATGGATATCATATAAATCACATGCTATCACATGAGAATATATTAGTGTCGTGGAATAACATGGAATGCGTACAACATATACATCACACTATCATATCAATCCAAGCATCATAATCACATATTCAATATCAGCAAACAACAATCCTTATTCACTACACAATGTCAACATGTTATACACTCTATCATACAAACCAGTCCATACCACAAACTTCATCATATCAACAACTTTACAATAGCATTAAGTCCATAACCATATACTTTACAATATCAACAAGTCTATTATAATCATACAATGTCAAGAATATCAATAAGTCCATATCGGTAATATCAACAAGTTCCTAGTCATACAATGCTAACAATACAATAGTCATAACTCCACAATATCAATCATATAATACTAGCAAGTCAATATCAATACAATGCTAACAAGTAAATAACAATCATATCAACAAGGCAACAATCACATGCTCCATAACATTCACAAGACAAAACAAGCATTTCCTAGTGATCATCCGGTTCCAAGTTAGCTTGGAATCTATTTTAATACAGCTGGACGAGCCTCTCTTACCAAGAAATGTCAATTGCAAGGTATTCACTTTAATACAGCTGAATACTAACTCTCTTAATCCCATGTTGTACAGCATGGTTCTGTAGGACTTTCAACTCACCCATGCTCAATTTCAGTAGCTATTTCCATACATTTAGGGATTAACACCTAGGGAGGTCTTCAAAGAGGACGTTTACCCACTAGCATTTAGGGATTTTAACCCAAGAAGGCCTTCACAGAGGACGTTTAGCCACAACAAAAATTCCAACAAACAACCGGACCTCCTGTGATAACACCCTTCGGAAGCTATCCTTGCGCCTATACACACGAATAATCCTTAGGAAGCCATCACAGGAATCCTTTCCAACCAACATTGTAATGACCTGGAACCTTAAAGGAATATTTTCTAATTAATTATTATTATTAATTATTTTTTTTCATTTAAATTATTTAATTAATTAGTAGGGATGGAATTATTTTAAA
>JAUPMG010129595.1:0-11530 GCA_031762675.1 Pachysandra terminalis | reverse complement strand
TATGAATTAATTGTGTTGCCACTCTCGTAGAAATACGAGGTGAAGGTGACGCTTGGACTGGATAACCCATGCAATTGAAAAAATCTGATTCGGGTCGTTACAGTATAGCAAACATGATTCACCTACTTAGTAAAAGATCAACCATGTCCTATCCCGTTGGACATAAAGGACAGGAATCTACACATTGGCTCTACTAGTCTCTGATCTGTAGAAATGGGGAATCACAACTAAAGTCTCGAACACAATATAAAGTAAGTCAATGGTCTCTCTCACTCTCTCTGTGGTCACTTACCCTCGATCTAGAGTTCAGAGAAAAATGTATCTACAGCTACATTCATCCCATCACTCTAACAGGAAAATTAGGATCACACCCCCGCCATCCAAATCAACAGGACTCCCTCACAAGACTGGTATTAGGTTCGAGAAAGGGTACTAACTCACCTGGTCCACCTCCAAATCTTAATGTTCTCATAAACAGATAATCATACAATCAATCAATACAGCACGTTATGCACACAATATACAATACACAATCACAATCATGGGAGTTCCTAGTTTTCTCCTCTATGTTCTCTTATCCCTATGTAACTTAACCTAGAGCTCTGATACCACTCTGTCATGCCTCGGATCCCGATGCCCGAATCCCGAGGTGGGTGGCACGGATCACGAGGTGCGACCTTCAGGATCCACAACTGGACCGCGGATCAACAACTACGACCAACCATATCAGAGCATATCTACTCCTAAATAACCAATCAGAGCGCAGAAGCTAATCACAATTATATTCAAAACTAATGGCTTCAAATGAGCCTACAAACCATAATCCAATCCTATTACATCACTACTACGTATAATCAAAATAACAGAACTTAAGCTAGGAACAACAACAAATTTGAATCCACGTCCAACTGGTAATCCACCTCAACCTGCAACATGAAACGTTGTTTGAATTTGAAATGCCCAGTAAACAATAATTCTGCCCTCCATCCTCGTACCACACTGTTAGTCCAAACACACAATCATAGCATATTAAACCAACAAAGGAAGGACATATAATCATGTTAAATGCATATAAGCAATGAGATCAGTAAGCACACACAAGTAAATAATTGCTATGCAAGATGGGATGAATGAATGTAAACATGCAAAAATACACATTATAAACAATGCAATCCGCATGACATGAATACAACTAATGCATTTCCTAGCTGGTGATCAGCCGGTGCCAAGTATCACGTACTTGGTGTCGTTACCATATGCCAATCTCATCATAACCACGATCACAATCTCAACCTTAACTCCCACGTGTGCAGCATGGTTTCGTAGGACTTGCAACCTACCCGGGCTTAATTCCCGTACCTGTTTATAACCTGTTTAGAGAATTTACACCCAAAGGCAGACCCATAAAATATTTTGGGAATTTCATGCCCAAGGACGGTCATTCATAACTATTTTAGTGAATTATTACCCAAGGATAGTTAACCATAACTATTTAGGGAATTATCTCCCAATGACAGTTTATCCATACCACAATGAATCCATAATCAATCCACAGTTGCCTGGTTTCCCCGGACGAGCCAACAGTCAACCAGTAGGATTACCGGTGATAATATCCTTTGAAAACTACCCATGTGCCCATACACACTAATAATCCTTAGGATACCATCACAAGCATCCTTTCTATGTAACAGTAGGATTTCCAGTGACAAGACCCTTCGAAAGCTGTCCGTGCGCCCATCCACACGAACAATCTACCGGGTATCATCACAGGTATCCTTTCCATAGGTGACAACAATATAACTACCATAATCAGAATATGTTTATCGACTTTGGATCCCTATGATATTTCCCGTCAAAAACTATCCATGGGCCCACGCACGCGGATAATCTGTTGGAGACCATCATTAGCATCCCATCAGTTATCACATCACAAACAATCATAAAATTTGTTACCTGAATCATTTCTATGTCACATCCATATCTATCCTAGGGTGGGATGATGTTCACACAATATGTCGAAAAGCTTAGTTTGACTCCCCGCAGGTAGGCTAGCGGCTTTCAGGTCAAAACTAACTTCGAACCATGGACGCAGCCCTTCACCATCCACCCGAGGATTCCACAAAACCTTTCAACACTGTAAAAGTTTTAATTCGTCGGCAGGGTGATCGATGTACTGAACCTTGCCGAATGGTCCTTTTGCCGTGAAAAAAGGTCTCAATCGGTAAGGTGATCGGTGTACCAAACAACCGTAACGATGATCTGTGATTTTTGGGCTGTTTAGCAGGTTCGTCGGTGTACCGAACCATGCCGAACGGCCATTTTGGCTAGTAAAATGCTTTATGTCGACAGGGTGGTCAATGTACCGTCTCCTGCCAATATTTCTGTATTCTGGGTTCTTCTGGGTAAAATTTCTGGGACACAAATCCTAACTCCGTGAATTCCATTCAAGTCTAAAACATGCATGAACAAGCACCAAACATTCTAAACACTTCCTAGCATCGAAACCAACACCAAAAACTCATGTTTAAACCGATCTATTCATTATTAGCATAGATATCACATGAATCATCAAAAACAGAGCACAATGAGAATCAATCCAATCATCATAAGTAGATTACACCATTTAAGCAACTTACATCATGAAATTGAATTCCATTAGCAATATGTATCTCATCCCAACCAGAAATCATGGAGGAACATAAAATAAGTCTAAATCAAATTGGTTGTCATGGGAACATACCAGAAAATCACGCATGTGAGATATGAATGCGAGGAGTTCACTCTAAAAGATGACTACAATGTCTTGCGAGAACTATACAGAAAATAATGTTTACCTGAGCTTGATCCGGATTCACTCAATAGCCTATCACCTTCTTCCTTTTCCTTTTCTCTTCTTCCTTTTCCTTTACTCTCCAACTGGTTGTGCGGCTAGGGTTCACTGGCCTATTCTTTTCCTCTCTTTTCTTCTCCAATACTATTGACAGCTAGGGTTCTGCTAATTTCTCCTAATCCATCTATATAGTCAAGGAAAGAAAGAGAGAAAATATGATCTCTCCCTCTCTCACGCTCCTCCACGCGGTCAGTACTTCTTTCTATTCGAATCTTAAGTTTTATAGTCACACACACTTCCGCATTATATATATAAATTACTAGTAAACCCTTATTAATTACAATTCAGCCCCCAACTCTACATTTTAATTACAACTCTCATTAAACTCATTTAATTACCTCATTATCATCCCTAATAGGTCCACATCTCCATATTGGTTAAGCATTCCACCATAAACTACACCCAAATTACCAACCTACCCTTATTGGTCAATTACATTAATTAAATTGTCTTAATTAATCTGTAACTAATTATTTCCATTAATTACTGGAAAATTATTGATTAATTTCCCCATAAAACCCTATTTAATTATTTTCGTTATTTAACTCTAATAAATAATCACACTATTTATTATTACTATAAATTTTCAAGATCCTGGTCTCTACATGCTTGGTGTACCTTCGGTGACTCGAGAAATGTAAAAGTGTGCCAAATAGGTTAGAACCTCAAGAACTGGTCTAGGTGGGTCTCAATAGGTCAAATCCATCACTAACTCAACTCTGAAAATGTGGCTCAGCGGGGTCTCAGTGCACCAAGAATAGGCCCGGTGGCATTTCCAAAATAGTTAAAATTTCAGTGGTGCTCGCCGGTCTGTTCGGCTAGCCGAGTATTTCGCCGAAGCTCGGGATCAAGGTGTTTCTGGGTGAAATTTCACCCAGAGGTTGCTAAGCACCTAAGGAAGCTTCGATTGTGGTTTCCCAAGCAAGGGGATCAGCCTACTTGGAGATCTACTAACTTCTCCATGTCTTTCCAAACCTAAGAAGTTTGGAATCTAACGAATTGGTTCATCCAGGTTGTCTACAAGGGTTGGGCTCTCAATTGCATGGGGTTGGACTCCTAAAACATGAAATATAACTACCAATTTCATGGGGGAAGGATGAACACAATCAAACGAGATCTTCCCCCATGATCATAACACGAAAATATGAATAAACACACAAGCATTGAAAGAATACTCAACGTAGGGTGTTGCCGGGTTGCATCCGAGGTTGCTCCTCCTTGCATCTGGGGATTTAGAGTTTCCCCTTCTTCTCCAAGAGCTCCACACGAACGTGATGTGCAAAAATGTGTCGTGTTAGGTTAAAAGCCTATTTATAGGCCCCAAGGGGAAAGTTGTAAATTAAAATAGTTGGAGGGGCAAAATTTGGTTTCTAGCTCTATTTTTCACAATTGATCACGTAATTAATTACCGATGGAGTAATTATACTTAGGGGTCTCAAATGAATCTTCTAAGTTTTTTAAACAAATTTTTAGATTGCTAATTGATTTTATGTCCGATATATCTACTAAGTTCAGTTATCTGATCCATACTGCTTCCTATGTCTATCTAGCTTACCTAAATAGTTGGAGATGACTTAATTGTTTCTAACATATTTTATATGATTAAGGATTTTATGAATTTTAATCCTAGTTTATTAGTGAAATTAAATTACCAATTTACGAAATTACTATTTTACCCTAAGATCTCAAGTTAAAATTTTTAGGGATTATTCAGTTTGTTACATCCTACCCTCCTTAAAAGAATTTCGTCCTCGAAATTAATCTAAGGAGTTCAAAAGGGAAAAAATTTTGAAACCAAAAACATGTGTTCAAAATTCTAGAGATACAAAAATAAAGCAAGACAAGATTCATTAACATCAAATAAACATTCAACCATCATACACTGAAAGGAAAGGCTTAAGCATACACCCAAAATAGGTACCATATGTAAAAGCAGAAAATAACAAACTGTTGCACTGGAAAGAAAATGACTAGTAGCCAATGACAAAAGCAACACATCAAGTAGGAAGATGCAATTGAGGAAGAGATGTAGTAAAATATTAGTATGAAAAACTTATGTACATTGAGAAAAATAATGAAGGAAATGATTGATAGCATATATGTGTAGATATTAATGATCTGTGTAGTAAAATAAAGAAATACATATAATCACATAAATATATTACAAAAACGAAGTGTGTAGTTACCAATGTTATTGAGAAGATGCATAGTGAACAACGGGACTAATGAAAAGTTGAAAAATGAATGTAAATACAAAAATGCTAAGTGAAATGGAAATAGAAATTGTGAAAATACAAACAAAATCAAAATAAATAAATAAAATCTAAGGAGTTCTAAAGGCGAGAAAAGAAATGAAACTAAAATGCAAGTGCTCAACATTGGTGACACAAAATTAAGGCAGCACAAGATTCATTAACATCAAACAAACAATACAAGGAGGGAATACAATGAACAATTACACTGAAAAGGGAGGAGCCAGTACAAGCTACCCAATAAAGCACACATATGATAAAAAAGAAACTAAAGTTTAATACATTGCTAGAAGAAAGCCCAAAAACATGCTGAAATGAAAGCACTACTACTGAAAAGAAATTAAAACATCTAAAGAGTACCCTCGGGAGGAGGAGAAGGTCGTCACTGAGGAAGTCACCAAGAAGAGCAAAAAATAAAAATTTTAAAACTACAATATTTATCAAAATATAAGGAGTTAAGATATCACATCAAAACATCCAAAACAAAGATTTAAAGATGGATTATATGAACACTTAGATTCATCAGAATATGGGTCTCGGTCCGGATGTGGCATGAATAGTGACTTCACCAGACTTAGATCCAATTAGCATCTTGGTGTGATTATATAAAATGTTATATATCATAATAGTAATGGTGTGATTAAATAGTTCTATATTATTATTCCTTTTATTTAAATATAAATCCAATTCCTACCTAATTCTAAAAAATTCTCAATCCAATGCATTTGCAACTGCATTGTCCTTAAATTTTGAAAATTAGTTAGTATTAAAGTTCTAAGTACTTTAAATTAATTCAATCAACAAGACATAAGCCTTAGATCATCACATCCTTTAATAACATGACAATCTAGTATACATAGCAAAGACTTCACCCTAATAATTTCTACCTTAGAACTTTCGGGAATAGTAGTTCTTCCTATCCCCAATTGTCCATCCGGAGTCACTAGTTAGGGTGCACAAATAGCAATCATTGTACCTCACAATCTCACATCCTATACATATTTAATTCCCTTAACCCCTACAAGTCCTAGTCCTAGGGTCAACTTACGAAATCCTAACCTGAAGTCCTATAAAAATCCTAATACAGTTACTTAAGTCTTAGAAGAACATAGGCTCTGGTACCACTTTTGTCACGAACCAAACCATAAATTCCTAATTCTGAGATTTTCAAGCTTAATTTGTAACTCTCACCCCATATCTCTTTGGGAGTGGAAAGCAATAATCAAAATATAAGCAGAAGAAATTAAAAGTTCTAGTAAGATATAAGTAACAGAAATATAAAATCTAATCTATTACAAAATTAAATAAAGGAAGGTCTAATTCTAGTACATAAACTCTATAACCAAACCCAGGTCTTCTATACCCTTTCCCGAGTTCTCTCTTCGTGACCAAGCTCCAAGACCTAAAATTATAAATCAACAAATATAAGCTGAAAAACCCAGATGAGTAGTCCTTCGATGCAAGGTATTTACTCATATCCGAATATTATGAGAAAAGTGCAAATGATATATACCTGATTTGATAAAGATAGCATTTGTGCACATGGTGCTAAAGTAGTAAACAGCAGATATCACACAAGGGATAGTTCTCTCTCAAACTCACTTGGTATTAAATCAAGGTGAACATCATAGTATCCGCATGCCTAATTCTATATGGTAATTAGCTCAAGTGTGTAATATACTTGATGCTTGAAATAATATCAATAGAGAATATGCAGTGCATTTGCAAATGGTGTTGTATGGTATGTAAAATATAGTAAGTTCCCACATGATCGATCAGTCCTTGAGTAAGATGTCTTCTCGAACCATCCCCCCATACAGGGCCACTCTCAAGGATATGATATTCTATGTGCGCAATATAGTTTTATGGGTTTTCAACCAAGGAGGCACAATCCCTTCACTTATTTTTTATTATGGGTAATACACTAAGGTTTTCACCAGCATTAGTAGTCCCTCAAAGAATCATACATATTTACTTCCAATAGAAAGGTATCCATGATTCATTCTTTTTCCAACGTTTCACTAGTGTGAACTATCCTTGGGAATCATCTTACCACAAGTCTACGAGGCATACCAACACAAGGGCTCTCTCTCAGCTTGGGCGAAAACAACATGATTCAGCTATTGGGCATCACATTGTGAACTTCCCTCACCTTTCATCCTTCCACAAGTATTTTGGGATCATCACACAGAACATAACCCTCACCTTGGGAGCAAACAAGCATAGTCCACTTATAGGACACCAATGGTTAAATAAGTCAATTCATCTCATATGTGAGTCTAAACCCAAGAGTATCACATGGGGTATTTGACTGAGCTATTGCAGCAAGAAGGTTCATATGTAACTCATAGTATTCAAGTCCATTAATTAATGCAACACACAATGATTCACAGACACAAATGCAATTCAGCAATCATATGGGCACAGTCCCATGATTCTACATTACAAGGCACAATAGTGCACAACGTCGCATACTAAGCATAAATAATCATCTAAACGTGAGAAACGTGATATAATCAGTGTAGCCCGAATATAAACATCAGACAAACACTAAGGGGTGTAGTAGTGCACAACACCACACTCTAAGCAAGTATATAATTATCTAGCAAAAGTTATATAATGGAATCAAAGCAGGCAGGGTATGAGCATCTAATAACCACTAAAGGGTGTAGTAGTGCACAACTCCACACTCGAAATATACATATAACCATCTATCATAAAGGGGTATGATAATGATATGTGTAAGCATAAAGGGATATGACGAGGATATGTGCAAGCATAAAGGAATATGATAATGATATGTGTAAGCATAAAGGGATATGACGAGGATATGTGCAAGCCTAAAAGGATATGACAATGATATGTGCGAGCTGGGTATTAGAATCGGATAAACACTAAAGGGTGCAGTAGTGCACAACACCATGCTCTAATCATATACATAATTGCCTAACATAAGGGATATGATGGAATTAGTGTAGGAAGGATATGTTCTTCAAACATAAGGCGATACATGTATTAACATCTCAAGGAGATGAAGGCAATAAACAACACTAAACACCCACATACATGGGTCAACCATCACATAGTAACACATGAGGTCAAAGTCTGTACCTAGACATGCACAAAACAGGGAAATGAACTAATGGATGGGTTTGGAGCTATTTACACAAGTTTCATAAGAAACTCACACTGCTAGGCTAACTGAAGATAGACTAGACCTTAGGTATGAAGGGTCGCATTTGGTTAGGCAAGACTACCAACACCAAAAACATGCTAGAACAACTAGGTTAGGGATATTACATGTGCTCAAGGCCTAACTCAGGAAATGGACCAAAGGGGCTTCTCAACGAGGTGCTCGGCGTACCTTCGGTGAGCCGAGAAATGCAAAAGTGTGCCAAATGGGTTGGAACCTCGGGAACTAGTCTAGGTGGGTCTCATTAGGTCAAATACATTAGTAACTCAACTCTCAAAATGTGGCTCAGCGGGGTCTCAGTGCGCCGAGAATACACTCGGTGGCATTTCCAGAATAGTTGGAATTCCAGTGGCGCTTGGCAGACTCTTCGGCTAGCCGAGGAGGTCGCCGAAGTTCAGGATCAAGGTGTTTCTGGGTGAGGTTTCACCCAGAGGTTGCTAACCATCTAAGGAAGCTATGATTGTGGTTTCCTAAGCAAGGGGATCAGTCTACTTGGAGATCTACTAACTTCTCCATGTCTTTCCGAACCTAGGAAGGTTGGAATCTAACGAATCGGTTCATATAGGTTGTCTACAAGGGTTGGGCTCTCAATGGCATGAGGTTGGACTCCTAAAAGATGAAATCTAACTAAAAATTTCATGGGGGAAGGAAGAGCGCAATCAAAACGAGATCTTCCCCCATGATCATAACACGAAAGTATGAATAAACACACAAGCATTGAAAGAATACTCAACTTGGGGCGTTGCCGGGTCGCATCCGAGCTTGCTCCTCCTTGCATCTGGGGATTTGGAGTTTCCCCCCTTCTTCTCCAAGAGCTCCACACGAACATGATGTGCAAAAATATGTTGTGTTAGGTTAAAAGCCTATTTATAATCCCTAAAGGTAAAGTTATTGTAACAAGAAATATTGAAATAGAAAATTCTTTTTGTATAAGGATACAATAGTAATTTAATAGGATAAACTATATAAATTAAAAAACTTATATAATAACTATATACTTGCATAAATCAATTTTATTATATAAAGACCTTGTATGATCACACATAAAAATATAATATACTTAATTAATTAAGTGTTGGGCTTAGTTAATTAGTCTTGGGCTTAATTAAAAGGAATTGGGATTATAAACTTTATTTGGGCTGAAGTGATTAAGTATGGACCTTAATTAATTAATTAGTTTAATGGACTTAAGGCCCAAACCAACAAATTAAACTTAAAACATATTAATTTCGTTGTTAATAAAAGCCTTGTAGAAAACTTAAACTTAGAGTTTGATTAGGAGTCCCAAACAACTTAAAAATGAAGTATATTAGTTATATTAGTATTCCACATTAAATAAGATAATTAAAGACTAATAAGGATAATAGATGTTCTAATTAGGATAGGACTTCGTAATTAAATACTAATTTAACTATAAGTACGAATTAGAGGGCTAGGATTAATTTGAGGTTTAAGAACTAATAAGAAACTAAATAATAAATAGTAATTAGAACACTTTAATCAAAGGTCAGGATCATGTAGGAACATTTTAATCTAATCTAAAGGTAGATAAGCAATCCTACGCTAGATAGGATTAAGATTAGATAAGTAATCCAATTAAGACTTGAACACTTAAAATCAATGGGTAGGATTTCGTAGGAACATTTAGATTAAATCAAAGGTTAGGATTAAAACGAAGAGACATTAAATCTGAATAGGATTAAAGTGAGATAAAAGTAATGATTAAATCCAACTAGAACTAGGACAATTTAATCTAAAGGCTGTAATTAAACTAATCAAATCTAAGTGCTATGAACAAAACACAATCCAACTAAGATAACAACTCATAAATCAACTAGGAAACTATAGGAATTTCTACAAAAACACTAGGGGTGGACGTGTCACTAAATATTCTAAGAGAGAGAGAGAGAGAGAGAGAAGTCGGATTGCTGGAGCTAGAGCTAGAAGCTAAGGAAGAAGAAGAAAGTTCAGAACTTGAAGAAGAAGAAGAATTCAATGAGCAACCAAGGTAAGTAATTCAATTACTCTTTATTTTTTATTTGAATCTAGGTGTCTAGTTCATAGTCAACGAGTATGACATAGCACAACCTTAAAATCTATATCTTCTATACTTTTCTACGTAAGACCTAAACTGGAAAATTATACAGATCTGAACTATCGATTACCTAACCTATGTATAAATTTTATATATTTTATTTTATATTTCCTAAGATTCCCCTGTTCGTTAGGAACCCAAAACAACAAGTTTGAGGTGATTTCGATGAGTATAAACAAAGTTATGACCAAAATACCGACTATACGTCAAATCTGGAAAAACCCAGAAAACCCAATCCGGCAGCCTACCGGTGTGCCAGTTAGCTTGCCAGAATTGCCCCTGAAACCCATATATTAAACACTGTTTAGGCTGATGGTGGACAACCGGTGTCCCGGTTAGCTTACCGGTCAACCATATAACCCTGTACCTTGCATGTATGCCCCAGCCTAGGCTGCCAGTGGCCAGCCGGTGTGCCAGTTATCCTGTCGAACAACCCATGTTTGTTTGATTGATGAGTATTATGCTTGATTTGGATTTCTGATTACTTGTAACTAATCTTATGTTGATTATGATAAGTTTAGGACGAGTTGAGAGGATTGTTATGACTGATTGATAATTCCATATACTTTATCATATATTATACATGATTGGATTTGATTGAATATCACGAAGCATATACCATAATAATTATTCTAATATTAATTACTTAGACTTATTTCACAATTGTACACATAATGTATGCTTAGTTAATGTGCACTTACACTACACTTGCATAGCATAAGCCTTATTGCATTAATGACCATACAACTAGTCATATGCTTGACTTTACCTTCAGATCTTCACATCAGTTGAAGATTTTGATCTAATTGAGTGTTATTATGATTTGGACATCACGATATGGTGAATAAGTCTCGGATGGACTAATTTTCATGAATTGACGGACTGATCATCCCGATAGACTAATCTATTCTTTGTGAGGGTGATAATCACAATATACCGCATTATTTTCATCTCGATAGCGCATTATTTGTAATAACTTAAACTTTTATAGGGATTAATTTGTAATTAATTAAAATATAGGGATAATTTAAAATTTTAGAAGTGGATACATATTTGACTTAGACTGCTTGTGATTGGTGGGTTGCACAATGGGAAACTAA
>JAUPMG010129584.1:0-11530 GCA_031762675.1 Pachysandra terminalis | reverse complement strand
CTTCCTCTACTGCTTATGGATACACACTTACCCATAAGCCCAGCCAAACACGTTTTTAAATTTAATAAGTACTTATAAAAGTTATAAGCTGCAATAAGTGCTTATAAAAGCAATACCAAACGCCACCTTAGTTTATTTGTTTGTAAGAGTTAATTTATCCATGGATAAATTTCACTTACATTCCCTCAAATTGTTTACGGACAGATATTGTTCTTGTATTTTATGATATTCCAATTACACGCCAGTCCTTATTAATAACGCAGATTAACACCGTCAACAAAAAACGTTAATTTATTTTTTTAATTTTGTCTGAAAAATTATATTTAAATAAAAGAAAATTATTTTTATAAAACAAAATTATTCTTCTATTTATCATTGATTTTTTTTTTTTTTTACCGCTTAATATACTAATAAAGGAATACAAATATACTGTCAAGCAAGCATTGGTTTTTTTTTTTTTAATATTTAAATATCTGACTTTAGTTCAATGATAATATAGTCCATAAATTAAAAAAAAAAAAAAACGAATGATGATATCAACACTTTCTGTTAATTGATAAAATAGTATAATACATACATCAAGCGATGGAAGTGAAATATTAGAAAACGAAAAGGATGCATTTGTAATTACTAAAAATATTAAGAGTTTTAATTGAAATTAACTATTTATCCACACGTGTTTAAATCTGGATTCAACGACGATTGAATGATAGGTTCTTAAGCAACATTATTTACTAATTAAGGAATACTCACCACCGTGCGCGTAGATCAGATGGTACGGGTCCTTTCTAGCTTAACCAAGGTCTCGAGTTCGAGTCTTGGGAAAGCAGCTGCACTACGTAAGAGAGCTTTACCGCCTTAGTGGTCCATCCCGGCTCGAATCCGGATTTAGTCGGAGCCATGTAGTTTCAAGATACCGGATAGTTCAGACCAAAAAAAAAGAAGAAGCAATACTCGTACATTTTATTTTAAGGGTATTAGATCTCGAACTAAATATATATATATTCTTTCTTTGTTACCACTGTGTGGCTCAGTTGATAGCAAGCTCGGCTCTAGTGAGTGTCTCTGGAGGTAAGTCTAGAGTTTGAATCCCTCTAGAAATACTTGTGACCAGGGGTTTACCTTTAATGTTCTTGCCCCGAACGTGGATTAGTCCCGCACCTATGTCGGTGTGAGGACACCGCGTGGTTAAGACCAAAAAAAAGAAGAAGTATTATTTCTTTTTATTGAGATTGGAAACTTCAAATTCAACGCTGTGTTGACTAGGCTTTATTTGGTATTGTTTTTCGAAAGTATTTTTTTGCTTTTGGAAACAAAATTTTACTTTTGATAGCAAAAGGAATATTTCTTTGTACATTTATAAGAAATACTTTTAGAGAAGCAAAATAGTAATTTATTTGCTTAAAGTGAGAAACAATAAATTATTGCTTCTCACATTAAGCAATAAATTACTTTTATTTTACTCATTAAATTCTAAAGAGCAAGTCTTTGAAGGATGAGAGAATGCACCGTACATTTTTCCGGACTATCTTTGACAATCGATGATTATCTTTAAAAATCGGTGATCATGTTCAAAAACTGATGACTATTTTCAATGATTGGCGACTATTTATGACGATCGATGACTATTTTTAAAGATCAACGATCATTTCTGATGACTACAACTATGTCTGAAGACTCATCATTTGTAATCATATTGAGACCTCCCATGCTTTTTGAGGGTTGGATACTGGGGAAAACGTCAATTGACTTACAATTTTAATTATATTAAGCAGCGATTTATAACATGCTTTTTAATGAGTTGGATACTAGGAAAAACGTCAACTAACTTAAAATTTTAATCGTGTCTAGCAACAATTTATGACCAAAAATTTAAATAAATAATTGTTTTTTTATCAAACCTATTTTTGTGCTTCTCAATATAAAATCAATAACTTACCAAACGTTTTCTTATATAAAAAAAATAATTTTTTGCTTTTTGCTTTTTTGCTTTTGACAACAAAACAATTGAGGATAACGAACGTGATAGCATTACCTTTGTACTTACTCGGCTACCGGTCCGGTAGGTGTTGATCATCTTGACTGGTCAACATGGCTAATGTAATGTTCTATAGCCATTCAAACAGAATATGCTTTTGTATGGTTATTGAGATCATGCAAGCTTTGCTTCTCTAGATTTCGATTCAGGGGAAACAAAATTAACTCAAATTTGTGAGCTATTTGATTTATGATCAATAATCTACTTAAATTCCAAAAAGGAAAAAAATAAAAAGTAAAAAATAAAATAAAATAAAATTTTATGTTATCTAAATTATCCTTTAACATAAAAGCCTATAGGAGCTATTGTCAATGTGAGGGAAGGAAAGCAAAACCACAACATGGTTAGTAGCATAAGTAGAACATAAATCCATGGCTACAATCATATCTGAATCTAAACCTTCTGAACTTAACAGAAAGGCATTTGAAATAGCAATGGAATAAATTTAATCATTTTATACCAGAAGTATCCAAAAAGCGATTCAACATCCAAAAGAGAAAATGATAAAAGAGGAGATATTTGAACACAAGTAATATGAGAAAAATAGCCATATGGAAGTACTTAATGTTTCTAAATCAATGTTAACAACATACAACTCCGCAAACGCAAACTAACATACCATTAATGCTCTTTGTATACAAGCAAGGTTTTAAATTTCACCGGCATGCCGGTTAAATTTCGCCAAAATGGCGCAAAACGAAATGTAGGGATGAATTCCCCTCTTTTCCCTCACTTTGTCAAAATTTTGACAAAATATTTCTCAAACCGGACGAAATATTCCGCCAGGTCGACAAAATATCGGCGAAATTTCGCCAGAAAAAATCTGGTGAAATGTCTAGCAATATCAAAATTTAAAACCTTGTATACAAGATATAAATTTAACTGCAAGCACAATGTACCTCCATAAATTAGACTAACATACAATTACTTCTAGAAGTTCTATAAAAACTTCAGTAAAGACCAAGTTGATAAGGCAAAACAAAACTCAAACTATACTTTTATTGCAAGTAAAATATCGAATTTTGTGCAAAATAACAGAAAAATGAGAGCAAGGGTTGTTCTTATTGCTTTCCATGCAAGTGCTTGCCAAGTCGAGATGGATTGGGTCGAGCTTGGCATGGTGTGGTGTGGTATGTGCGTGAGTCCACCACAACCATTCCTTACATATATTTTTTCTTATTTTGAGTTATCACTATTGTTTTCTTTCTAATTATTTCCCAAGTCTATTGTGTTACCTTGGAAGAATATTCTCTAGCAGTTTTATAGCCATAATTAACTTTTTGAAGTGACTCAAAGAGCTTAATTGAAGGGTCATTTAGGATGTTATTTCCCTTATGTGTTCATCATATACTGTTGTAAACATATACTAAATGCTCTTTTAACTCTTTGTTCAATGTTTAGGTGGCGTTTGGCATTGCTTCTATAAGCACTTATTGCAGCTTATAACTTATATAAGTACTTATTAAATGCAAAAACGTGTTTGGCTGGGCTTATGGGTAAGTAAGTGTGTATCCATAAGCAGCAGAGGAAGGCTACCCACAAGGAGAAGCTGTTGAGAGCAGCTTCTCCCAAGCTCTTATGCGTTAAACTATTTCACAACTTTAGTAATATTTTTAAAATACCTATTTTACTCCTAAACTTTCATAGGCACTTAAATAAATGTTATTTTTAAACTTTAATAATATTTTTATAATACCTATTTTACCCCTAAACTTTCATAAGCACTTAAATAAATGCTTTTACCAAACACAATTTGCTTCAGGTAAGCACTTATTGTTGTTGTGGATAAGTGCTCCCATTGAGCGACTTATCCAATAAGTGCTGATCCATAAGCACAAGCAGAGCCAAACTCCACCTTAGTGTTCTTACATAACTGCTAGAGATGTACTGGAAGCCCTGAAAACGTACATAACAGAAGAAGCTAGGAGTAAAAAGTTATGTTATAGGGAGGTTCTTGGATTTCAATATGACAGAAGACAAAACTTCATATGGATCAAGTAGATGATAACCTAACCCAAATGCATGACTAAGAGGATGGTGCTTAATGGAATCTTTCAGGCAGCAGCTCTTATAGAGAAGCTGGCACCATCTCAAAGAGAGTACAGAAACTCCCAAAAAAATAGAAGAAGAATATTAATTTGGAGGACCTAATGGCCACATTTAAATAGAAGAACCCCACCAGTTAAAGGAAAGATGGACTTGGCTTCTCCAACAGGCAACAAGGCCAATCTTGTTGGAACCAAAATTCCCTGAGAATCAAGAAAATCACACAAGTCTAAGAATGGCCAGATTCTAGAGAACCCGATTCAATAAACGCGATTAATTTTAGGAGAAAAAAAAAGGGACGATGCTTTATCTGTGGGAAGTGAGACGTGTGGTTGTTGAATGTAGGCACCAAAAAGGGGAAGACCATCACCATAAGCACAGGCCAGCAGAGACCGAAATCATTGCTGCAATCGTATTTGCGGTCAACCTGATTATTAACATGAAAGAATTAGTGATGGAATTAGAGCCACTAGATATGTACGCACTAACAGGAATTGCTTACCACTTGTGCAATGATGAGCGATGGAGATGTTTTCATGGTTGATGCACGTGCTGCTAGGTTGCTAGAAAGGGCGAGATGGCAACGGAATGTTTTCCTTTGCTAAAGTGCCATACCACTACAGTGGATTTTGAGGTTGTCAGCAATTTGAGGGCCCAGTCAGACGACTACAAGTGCCTTATCGAGCTTATTTTTTGCTTGGAGGCTGATCTGGCAAAAAAAAAAAAACTAGATGTTTTTTTATTGGCCCAAACAAGTGCCGCGTGTTGAGATCTTAGTAGGGATGGTGACACTGTGACAGGGCGGACAAACCCTAACCAGACCCTAAAGGAGCCTCCCTAATACCAAATCCGCTACTAATCCCTATCGAGTCAGTATCGCGCAGGGCAGATTTGACTCGGATGTAAGATATATTAAAAATAAATGCCTATTTGAAGTCAAATATTTAATTTTCTAGACATATTTACTTATAAAATATATATTTTTATATAAAATATATATAATTAAAATATAAGTGAATGGCAACTGGACGTGTTGAATCAAACTCAAATACGACCCACAAGTTACCAAACCCTAACCATTAAAAGCGGGGCAAGGCAAGGCAGATTACCTCTTTAACCCACCCCATTGCTAACCCTAGTTCCTGGGGTACGAATATGGAAGATTTCCTATGCGATAAACACAGGGACCTCATCCAATATATGTACATACGTACATTTGCATGTATATATAAAAACACATACATATATATACACACGAACACATGATCAAAATGTTAGTTTTTGCTAATGCCTAAAGCACCCGACAAAAAAGGGAAGAAAAGATAAACAAAAGTAGAATGGAGTGAGCATCATCTTGACGTGATGGTATACAATACAGGTGCAGAACAAGGAGAACTATATATTAAACCATATAGCATGTAAAATAACTTCTTGCAGCTAAACAGATGGTATTCTACTATTGTTGCATGAAACGTAATTTGGAAAATGAATTGACTTATAAGTGAAAAATAGCATTCTCGTATATAAAACAACAGACTTCAAGGCTCTATCCCATAAAATGGCACCAAAATATGGATCAAACCTGATCTTTTTGCTGATTACTCTTTTAGTATTATTTATACATGACGACATGCAGCAGCTAAATATACATGGAAATATTTCATTGCAGGTCGCTGAAGATCACAATTCCCAATTACCGATCAGGGCAAGTTACTTTGTATCTGCACTGCCAGTAGTATCTTCCTGAAAAACCAGTTTCTCAGACATCACCGGTTGACCAGTGATAGACCCAGGAATCTGTTAATAAAGTTTCACAGCATGAGGCCCAATAGGATAAATTAACCTCCTAATAAAATACAAAAATAAGATAGAAGGACGCTAGGAAACAACACAAATGCAGCAGCAACATGCCAACTTCAATAAAAAGACAAAAATTTTAATTCGTTACCACTTAATTGTTGCTTTCATTATTAATTTGTTAAAAGTTCTATTTTGGTAACCTGTACAGTCAGTTACAAGTTCTACCATGTTGTCTTTTAGTGGGACTGCGAAGGTCCAACAGCAACATTGTGCTACTTCTTAGCATACCTCTTTAAGACTAGAACAAAAGGTATGAAAACTTACCATGTTATGAGACCCAAGAGACAAGGAATCATTAGATGGCCTCAAAGATGGATCTAAGGGCCTATGAAACAGCAAGTGTGCTATAGATCGATCTATTGGATTTGTATCAGTTTCCATGTCCATAAAATCAGGGCACCTGCAAAAAGGCAATTTAAATTACTTATTAAGCTTCACAAACAACAAATCAGTACCAAAGAAATGAATGCAAGTAAAAATGGTATTGAAGTTTACATTTCTTAACAGATCAACCAATCATGGCAAGTTTCTCGTGAAAAAAATTACCTCAATCGTAAGTTATGCAAAATGTGAAATATAATTAGAGATGTAAGAAGAATTAACCAAACCACAACATAAGGATTTATGTGGTTCACCCAAAACAGGGCTACATCCACAAGTAAAGACAATGAAAAGAGCTTTCACTATAATGTGAACATTACATGTATTGCAACCATGCCTAGACTCAAGAGAGAAGCCACACAACCACTCTTCACGAGAATAATACGCTCAAAACCCAAAGGGTAAATCCTTAACAAGAGCTAATAAAAAAGCATCTATGGCTACCCAAACGCTCTCCCCAAGAAACATTGTAATCCCAAGAGCAAACAGGATCGTACTCTAAATCCCAAGAGCACACCCTAAATAAAGAGTAACAAGATAATCTAAAAACCTCTTAGCAATGAATACATCGCCCAAAGGGAGAGTCCCTAAATCTCCATCATGGAGAACTCTCCCCCAAGGAGAGCACCCTCTCTCTATAACTAAAATCTTGGGCTTACGAAACCTTTTCTAGAATCCCCAAAGTTATATTCCCTATAAGGAAACCCAAAACAACTCCTAAACCAATTAGGAAAAACAATCCTAAAGCAAATACAATTTATGGACCCAAAAAAGAATTCAAAACAAAACCCAATGATCTCCATCTTGGTTCAAATTCCACAAGCCATAAAAACTGGAGAAAAAAATCATCATTTTCTCCACCTCACCCAACAAGGTGTTGCAATACAATCGTGTTGCACATTGGTCAAAGGCAAGTATTTATGCCTTTTCCACCTTGTCTTCTCCAACATCTTATGCAAAACTCTGCCATCAAACATTTTCCACCTAGAATGTTGCAGTGAAAGTGTCACTGCCTTTGCAAAACCGTAAACCAAAGCACTAATACCAATTAATGTGAATTTTTTTTTTTTTGCTCTAATCATGGATTATAAAATATATGAAATATATTAGAGAAATAAGAAGAAATACCTAAACCACAACACAAGGATTTATGTGGTTCATCCAAAAGAGAGCTATGTCCACGGCGAAGACTATCAAAAGAGCCTCCACCATAATGTCAGGATTACATAGAAATAACAACCAAGCCTAGACCCAAGAAAGAGGCCACACAAGCACTCTTCAAAACAAGCACACAGTCCAAACTCAGAAAGTACAACTTAACAAGATCCAATACAAGAGGCCCCTGTCTAAGACTATCCAAACGCTCTTGCAAAAAACACCCTAATTCCAAGAGCAAACAGGATCGTACTCTGAACCCCAAGAGCACACCCTAAACAAAGAACAACAGGATACACCCCACAAAAAAACCCTGCTTAAGAATGGAGACATCTTCCTAAAGAAGAATCCCTAAATCTCCATCATGAAGAACTCTCCCCAATGAGAAAATCCCTCTCTCTAACTAAAAACCAAGGCTTAAGAACCCTTCTATAGTATCCCCCAAAATTATATTTCCACTAGAAATTACTCCTAAACAAATTCTAAAAAATATTGCCAAACAAAATACAATGATGGACCCAAAAGGAACTCGAGACAAAAATTAATATTTCCAATAGATGTTTTCATAAGCAACACGTATTTTTTATTCCAAAATTCAACAAAAGCATATACTTCCCCATTTCTTGATATACAGGAAGGGATTCATGCCAAACCCACGCAAATGAGGTGCCTTTCCAAAGAAAAAAGGAACAGAAAAAAATTGAAGGCTCCATTAGTTTATGATTTTTTTCTTTAGTCGATGTTTGAATCACAAATTAGTAGGGTTGAGGTTAATTAGTAACTTGTTTCTTTAACAATCCTCAACTTTAACTTGATTCTTTAAGTCATTTCTGGAATCCCCAAATCCAACTATTTTGCTCCTCGTTTTTGGACAATAGATACTAATAACCAATACATATTGGTTTCGGTGGCTGAAAGCCAATCAGAAACCAAAGCTTAAAACCATGAGTCTCTATAAGTCCATTAGCAACAAGGGACTAATCAGCAGTAAAACGTTTTCTGTTAAAATCCCCTAGTACTGAATACGTATTGATTTCGATGGGTTCTGAAAGCCAATACGAAACCAAGTCTTTACACCATGAGTATCTGTATATCCATTAGCAATAAGGGATTAATCTGTAGTCAAACAGCGACAACAACTTCATTAAGATCAACATCACCATCCACTTGACATCTCTCGCCTACAATTATTCTCCAAAATAGCTAAACCGACGAAGAGGAGGAAAGTTTTTCACTACTCTTTGCCTATAATATCAACTTCATCGGTGTGAGCTAAAGTAATCATCTAATGATGGTGGATAACAAACTCAGTTAGGACAATCACCCTCTTCCAAAGAAACTGCATTAGTTGTCTTCCCTTTACCAATAGTCTCCAACAAGGCTGAAGCTATGCATCCATCGTCAAACCACATTTTTAACTTGTCCTTATAGATAGATGACACTCCCTTTTCTACACCAGAACCTCAACTCATTAAAAGTAGTCTCCTTATACCACCTGCAGATTCTATTGGGCTCCCCAAGAAGGTTAGCAACAATTTCCCACTACATGTTCTACAGTCTGTTTGATTAACATTTAACAGGCTCATTCTGTCAAAAGGGAACACGGGGGTCTTGCATGGGTTTTCACCTGTTTGGTCAATTTCTTCTAGAACGATATTTGTGAGTTTTTCTTTAGTTCCCTTATCTTCATTTGACCCATGCCCATGATTCCAAAGACAAGAAGGATGAGAGTCGCTAGAATATGTTTTAACCCGGGGGTAGAAATCAAATTCCCACAGCTTGTAGCAACCAAGATTGCCTCCTCCCGCAATGTGTCCTTGCCCCTGACTACAAAAGGAGGCCAGCGGCAAAAGGGTCCTCTTACTCCCACCATGTGTAGGGTCCCTAACGAGAAGGCCACGAGAAGGTCCTATGATTCGTACAAAATTTCTGACATAATTTCATTGTTGAGGATCGACCATTATGCGGGGTCTAAACATTGCCACCTCACTGTCACCTACCATAGGATGCTTTCATTCTGAAGCTGTATCAATCTCCAAACCAATGAACATCAACGGTTGATAAAGTTCTCAATAACCCTCCTCCCTTCCACTGCGATGGTGATTGACTAGGGGATCTGACAGCCTATAGGTTCAGCAACCTTAATGATGGGATAATCCAGACCAAGCCCCGGCAACAATGAGTCTCGTGTAGTAATAAAACCACTGAATATATCTCCTACAGCTTGCAGACCTATCCACCAAGCAAATGTGGACTAGGACTCTCATTATTGAAATCCAAGTTCCATTAGCATTAGAGGGGTAGGTAGTCAAGTGAAGACTCCCTCTTTCCCACAGCCATAAGGAGACAAGCACATCCTCCCTGTTCTAGGGGGACGGATCCCAAGTGTCCACAATATTCTGCCAGCTCCCTGCAGATATCAATCCAGTCATATTAATGTGGAACAATTCAGCAGGCCCAGTTCAATTAATTTTATCTTTAGGCCCATACTTGTTAATTGGGTCATACCCATGGATTCCCTAGTAAACCCAATTATTTGGGTCCTTTTTAGGTTAGGATTTTATTATTATTTGTAGAGTTTTATTAGGGAAGTAGTTAGGATTATGATTATCTAGAAATTTTGTGTTACATTTTTAATAGGATAATATTTCATGTTTTAGAAATTTTCTTTTGTATAATGTCATGCAAGAAAATAGGAGTCCATCCTAAAAACAATAATACATGTTGAATATGTTAGCCAGTCTTCAACATTACTCATGAAGCAAGTAGCCCATCTATGAACATTGAATCTCATTCCACCATCTAAGGTCCCTCAAACTTACCCAAGATGTTTTGAAGGCCTTGTCCAAAGACTTCCATGTCTGCTTCTGTTGAATCAGATATCTCACTCTAACTAAAAGAAAATATTCCCATCGAGTCATTGCTGTAACTAAACCTTAAGAATTTCCCTGAACATTAATATGCATGCTACTAATCAAATATCCAAAAGATAAAACATAGCTTTAACATGTCAAATAGAAAGGGTCTATGTAATGAGCTCATAAAAGTAGAAAACAAGATGAATATGCTGACGGACCTCAACAATCTTGTCTGAACAAACAAAAATAAGTACCAACAACAATAAGGCATATGCAAGTAGTGCATAACAACATAAATACACTATAAATGAGACAGCAAGGAGCTGATTTGTTTGTAAACAGGATATCTTGGTAGCTGACATAGCAGACAATGACAAAACAAGGAAAATAATTCTTGTCATTGAATCCAAGAAGAAGATTTATATGTGCATTCATGAACATCTTAGTTTCGATGCGGAGCATTGAAAGATATCCATTAGGATTGTTTGTGCTTTGGAAAAATTGCAGACACAGGAAATGTCACTTAGTAAAATGGCAGACCGTCTGTTTGAGCAAAGAGGAAGAGGGACTTAGTTTGGGAAACATCTCTGTTTAGAACTCGGCTTTGTTGGACAAATGGCTTTGGAGGTTCAACAGGGAAAGGAATGCTTTATGGTGTACGGTCATTCATAGTAAGTATGGTTCTCATGTTAATGGTTGGGATAGTAATCCCTCTGTCAGATGCTCCTCCACCAGTTTTTGGTGTAACATCTCATCCATAATCCCGCTTTTCTCTCCCCATGTGCGTTTCCGGCTCGGGGACGGGTCTCGTATCCATTTTTGGGACGATCTCTGGTGGGGGGATTCCACTCTTGCGGATCGTTTCCCTTGTCTTTTCCGTATTATCTTTTCCAGAGCCGTTTTGGTCTTAGAGGTTTTGTCCTGGTCGTCTTCTGGTCTTGTCTGTAATATTGATTTTAGAAGAGATCTAAGGGAGTGCGATATTGTTCAGTTGGGTGGTCTCTTTGATAGTCTTAGGGCAGTCTTCATTGGCTCCGATCTCCCAGATGAGAGGATTTGGTCACTTTGAAGTAGCGGAGTCTTTTTGGTTAGTACCTTCTTCTCTGCTATTCAGCCCATGGTTTCAAGGATCGGTCTGGATCGGATCGGATCGGCCGATCCGGATCGGGATAGGCTAAGACCGTTCCGATCC
>JAUPMG010129563.1:0-11531 GCA_031762675.1 Pachysandra terminalis | reverse complement strand
AAGTGAATAAATGTAATGTACTCATTATAAAAGAATGAGCATGATGTAATTATTTGGGGACTTGTGAGTGCCTACTGTCTCAATGTGTGTTGGACATGGAAGTGCGATCCATGGTGTTTGATGTTGTGAATGGATGTAGGTACTTTTGTGATGTTTTCTTGTTAATTAAATGCATTAGTTAGGTTTAATTGAAATGAGATACCTTTGCATTTGCCTGAGACTTCCCGGACTGGAAGACCACTTAAAACGGAACTCTGTAATGAGTTAAATGACTTGCTTCTTAATAATGAAAGAGAATGCCTAGAGTGGCTTTTAATTGTAATTGTTGTTGTTTATATTATGTTGTGGGGGTGTCCAGTAAGGTGCCCTAGTTGCCTAGAGAGGCTGATTATGTAGCTATATGGGGATGTCCAGTATGGTGCCCCGGTTGCCGAGAGAGGCTTGTTATTATATGGGTGAGGACCGGAAGAGTCCAAGATGCCCATTTGAAACTAGTTAAATACCAATTTTATTTTTTTTTAACAACATTTCATTAATCATCAAAGAGGAAGTCCATGGGAGAGAAGTGAACTGATGTTCCATGGGGGAAGTCTTGTGCTAAGCTGTGGTGCCCTGGATTCGTCCCGTGATAAAAAATAGAGGTGGGACTGGGCTTCCCATGGATTGAAAATCCCTAAAATTGTGAGTACACAGAATCCAATAGAGGCCTATAAGCCTAGGTCGGTGCATGTGATTGGTGTGTTTGAAAACCTTGTATGTGATAAAGGGAGTTGAGTCTCTCTATGAGAAAATAATCATGAGCATTCACATCTTGTAGTTACGTTGTAGTGAGTGGACTTGCATGTATATGCCATACCCCGTGAGGATTGGAGAGTGAATAATATAAGTGTGAATTGTTGTTTTGCGTAGGTCTAAAAAGGATAGATGATTGCAATTAGTAAATCTGGACTATATAAATGATAAAGAGCTAAATAGTGCTAATAATGGTAAACGAATCTCATAATTGATAAAACTGAACTATATTGATATCAAAATCACTATCTCATAATTGGAGAATAAAAAAATTTAATGTCAAGAGTAAGGATGATAATTTCATATCCATTTATATGTTATTTTCATATCTATGCCGGTCCGTGTTCTTGAGTAAATGCCCGGAAATTGCGGGTGACTCATGAGCTTCTAGCTCGCCATCATTGATATAACATTTTTCAGGTATAGCTGCACTCTGATTGGATTACCTGGCCTCTATTTTATAAGTTTATAGATCAAGAAAAGTAAAGTTTGTCAAATCCTCTCTCTCACACGCTTGACCTGCTCCGAGCTGCTCTTTTCTTGATATGGTCGATTGTTTCGGCTTGCCCGTTTGTGTTGGATAAGGTCTTTTGGGTATCGAGGATGCTTCAACCGCTCGCCTAAACTGATACAACAGTCGTACGAGCGGTACTACGTTGATTTCAATGAACAAGATAAAAGAGAAAAGGAAAACAAATAACAACAACATTTACGTGGTTTGGCAAATAGCCTACGTTCACGAGTTGCCTTGTCGGCAGTTTTTCTCATTATTCATTTGAAGATTGTAGAGTAGCTTCTTTATATGACAGACATTACAACAAAATGAAAGAGGAAAATAGGGGGAGAGGAAGGTGAACTTCCACCTCATATTACATAGCTGAGAGAGAGAGAGAGAGAGAGAGAGAGAGAGAGAGAGAGAGAGAGAGAGAGGTCTTCTTGTTCTTTGTTTTCTGTGTGTCTTTGAAGAGAGCCCCTTTTTTTGAGAGAGAGAGAGAGAGAGAGAGAGAGAGAGAGAGAGAGAGGTCTTCTTCTTCTTTGTTTTCTGTGTGTCTTTGAAGAGAGCCCCTTTTTTTGAGAAAGCACTGGACGAGAAGGAAGAGTGATCAGCCCCCTGTAGGAATTGGAAGAACCCTCCCTCTATTGTCTTTGAGACATGGGTATTTGTATGGCTAGTGAATGTTGGGTGTAGGATGAAACAAGAAGTCTTTTATAGACTATTAGATGTTAGGTGTAGGACAAGAAAAAATGGTGTAGGACAAGACTTTGCATGTGAGGCCATGTGGTAGGTGAAGTTCCACTATGTTGGAACCATGATGACATAAGGGATCCTATGCTATACAAATATCTGGAGAATAAAAGTCAGCTAAAAGTGTTGGGCTCTGGTTTTGGTCTTTTGGGCCTGGTCAATACTTTTGCTCGAGTCAACACTTTAAGCCGGACAATACTTAGGTCTAGTTCGTCAATCGAAGGTGCTGATGTGGCACTATCAAGGTGGTGCCACGCGCATAGTAGTTGTTGGTGATAATGTCTTTCTTATTTTGGTAGGAATATTGCTGTCTTGCAATTAACTAGTTTGTTCACGATTTTTTTAGATTAATGGACTATTTTAAATCTTTGATAATTGACCACAGCAGTCATGAATTATATCAATGGACAATGCAAAAAATAAAATAAAAAATAAGAAAAATATTCTTGACGTCTGATTGTGGCTTTTGTTTTGCTTTGACAAGTTTTGTAGATATTGCATTTCTATTTCAAGCTTGTCTTCATTAATATGTGAATATACAATAACTGTTTTGCAGTCATTGGGCCATAGATTTCTTTAAGATTAATGTTTTTATTTCCACTCTGCCAAAATGTATCATGCCTAATGATAAACTGGATTGCGGCAGGAGCAATGTTATAACGGAGGATATAGGCAAATTATTTGTCAGAAGACGTGCTGACCCATCCCCTCATTAGGAGATCTACAAACCAATGGCATGTTCTTATATTTGCGGTATCATCTGATACTAACAGTTGACAAAAATATCATCATAGTATTCAGAGTATGTTAATATGTAAGAAAAATCTCAGCAACTCTTCTGTAAAATCATGTGTTCTTTCATGTTCTGTGTATTACAGCATTTCCTTTAAACACTGGCCTTGATTATTTAATGTCAAATTGTCAATCCAAAAGTTTTGGTTCTTTCAATTGACATTTCGTTTTTCATGCCAAGACTCCCCAACTAACATGGAGATAATGCTTCAATTATTTTAGTGAATCCTACAAACCTCCTTTCTGATCTAATAAATACCCAGATACCTCCCTTATCCTCTTCAAAATGACAAAGTCCTCTCTGGCCCCTTCTAAATTAACTCTCTTTGAACCACTGACATTGTTTGTTTTGACATTATTGTTGAGGTGTGGAGTCTGATGGTTTGTAGGATCCAAATGTTGTTTGAGTCATTACTGGGGGTATTTTCTTAATGTATCCTTATGTAATGGGGTTATGACCCTAAATCTGTGCCTCCCTTGTCCTCTTCAAAATGACAAAGTCCTCTCTGGCCCAATCTAAATTAACTCCCCATTTGAACCACTGACATTGTTTGTTTAGACATTTTTGTTGAGGTGTGGAGTCTGATGGTTCGTAAGAGCCGAATGTTGTTTGGGTCATTACTAGGGGTATTTTTGTAACTTATCACTCTGTAATGAGGTTATAACCCTAAATCTGTACCTCCCTTATCCTCTTCAAAATGAAAAAGTCCTCTCTGGCTCCTTCTAAATTAACTCCCCATTTGAACAACTGACATTGTTTGTTTAGACATTATTATTGAGGTGTGGAGTCCGATGGTTCGTAAGATCCGAATGTTGTTTGGTTCATTACTTGGGTATTTTCGTAATTTATCCTTCTGTAATGGGTTACGACCCTAAATCTGTTAGGGTTGCGGTAAGACGTTTTAGTGAGTGGAGTTCTTGATTATAGTGGATTTTTTGCTGCGCTGGTTTTTCCGGTAAATGTGTCTTGCTCTTGATCTGATTTTTGTTTGCTTTGTCTTTTGTTATTGTTCGTGGGTTGTTGTTGTTGTCCTTATCTAGATTAATTATATTTTACGATAAGCAATTACATGCCCTGTTCATGTACAATTTTAGAAGAATGATTATCACAGTAGCCACTGTTTTTCTCACTGGTCTGAGTCCCTTGTTTGAATGGAAATGATGGCTATTGCAGCCATAATATCTTCTCTGGTACGCTTCACCATTGTCGAATAATATTTTGTTGCTGTTTGGGCATCCAATCAACAACCATAGTTGAGGAACAATGTTTTAAACATTGTACAGTCATGAAATCATCCGAAGTCTGAATTATTATTTTCTGGTTTATTTGTTCTTGATTTAACCTTTCATCTTTGTGCAACATCCCAAGATCTATATATACCTATATGCTACTTCTCTCCTTGTTTTGGTCTGCTCCATGTATCCTAGATGAGAGAATCGTGAACGTTAAGTGGAGGACCACCCGATACCTATCTTATTCCACTGATTTATTTATCATTCTGATTCATTAGTAATACCTAAGAGAGACTATTTTATGATCTTCAGGCTCAGAAACCATGTGCATGTAAAACTATATTTTGATCTCTTTTTTTTTTTTTTTTTTCCCTCAGGCTTTGCATCTTTGTTTCTCTTTCTATTTCTGTTAGATGTACTATCAATGTGCAGTCATCCTTGACTATATGTTCATAAAGCGACCTCCTTGGTCTCTATTCTTGTCGTGGCAATGGATTTATATTGAAATAAGTAATGTCAAGGTACAACAAAGGAGACGAATCTTGGGCAGGATCGCCCTTGAAGGTCATTATTAAGAGTTTTACAGATAAAGGTTGGAGGAGTGAATAGCCGAGAACAGAAGAAATGGTCTAAAGCAAAATTTACCAGTAAGTTTGCCGCCTGATTAGTTTCTCTGAATGCATGCATGCAAAGTTCTGAACTATAGGATGATGCCCCTAATCGACCATGGTAAAGTTTGATTTGTATTTTTTTAGAAATGAAATGATGCAGCTTGAATCACCCTCAACTATCAGGTTTCGGATGCCAAGCGACATTGCCAATTTGAGTCCTTCAAGTAGATCAGTGGCTGAATGCGACATTGCCAATTTGAGTCCTTCAAGTAGATCAGTGGCTTCAGCCCCCAATGCAGAGTTATCCCCAATATGAATTGCCCAATTTGATGACTTACGCTCTTCTTTCCACGATGTTCTTTTTGTTAGTCTTCATTATCGTAAGTGAGGTATGGAATTTTCTTTTTTAAATTGCCTGATTTCGAGCGAGCCAGATTGTCCAGAGAAAGTTAGCGCAAGAGGCAATGATTGGAATGAAGTCTCTGAGTGTGCAGCATCATTCGGATTTGGAGGAGCCAACCTTTAACATTCTCCGTAAGTCTGCCTCCCTCCTACACCTGCAAACCAAATTGCTCGAGCAAAAGGGCACTTAAGGAACAAATGCCCAGGCTTTTCAAGTGTAGAATTGCATAGAACACAATCTTCAATGTCGGTGTTTAGTCTTCTGTGAAGCACGTCATTTGTTGCATTAGCGTTATGCAAGCATTTCCACATGAAGAATCTCAATTTCTGGCGGTAGGGAACGTGCCAAAGTCTTCCATCATTTTCATGATGCAAGAGGTTGTATGTTGAAGCAACCGAGAACTCTCGCCTAAAATAGGCGTAATGGGAATAGCCCTAATAGTTTTGGCCACCCCCTCGGACCAGAGTTCCTTGAGGAGAGGGGAGTTCCAGGTCATATACTCTTGATCAATGAGATCGTTGACCAATGTGTATTCAGAATCTGGGGGTATAGGACGAAGCTCCCAATCGGTACCTCTTGATGGGATCCATTTGTTTTCCTTGATTTGAATGCTCTTACCATCCGCGATAAGCCCGTGTTCTATTGAGGATCACACCCTTAGATCTATAAATTTGTTTCCAGCTCCAAGAATGTGGCCACTTCGCTCTTTCAATGTCGCCCAAGCAGCCTGTGTTCTATTGTGGATCATACCCTTAGATCTACAAATTTGTTTCCAGCTCCAAGAATGAAACCACTTTGCTCTTTCAATGTCGCCCACGCTCGCGAACAAAGCTGCATTGAAAATTCTTGGGTCCTTTATATTGAGCCAACCAGCTCTCGTGGACCTGTAGATTTTTTCCCAAGAGTATGTAGAGAGTTCTACCTTTGTTGGGTTTGGCCGAAAGAAAGGTCCTGTTTTCCTGATCAATTTTGTTGACAACTGTCTTGGGCAATTTAAGGCAGGCCATAAGGTGTTGTGGTTGCCCAGCTAATACAGTATTAATTAGAACCCTTCTTTTAGCTTGGTTGAGAAACTTTGTTTTTCAACCCTCTTAACCTTTTGTTAATCCTGCTTTGCAGCTCAGAAAAATGGTGCTTGGCCACCCTACCAATAGGTAGCTTTTAGTCTCTTTGATCCAATTCACCGGGATCTTTTGTCTATCTTTTGGACTTGTAATCAAAGGAATATCTAGGTAGCTTTTAGTCTTCTTAACCCAATTCACTGGGATCCTTTGTCTATTTTTACCACAAATATTTGGACTTGGAAGAATAGAGGATTTATCTCTATTTATATCTTGTCCACTCATCACACAACTGCTGGATGATATGCCAAGTCAAATTGCAATCCTTGCTTATGTCATCAGCATAACATGCATATCACTAATCTGCTCAGCGTTTAGAAAGGCCAATGATAGCACTTGTTGGCAAATTACACATAGGTAGGGGGAAAGAGGATCCCCTGCTTAGGGCCTCTCAACCTGGTTTGATATTTCCAACAGGAGAACCATTAATTAATAAACTATAGGTGGCTGATCTAACACAACTCATAATGAGGAAAACCTAGTGCAAGTCAAAACCTAATCTAATCAGAGTTCGTCCCAGAAAATTCCAGTTAACACGGTCATATGCCTTAGAGAGATCTAATTTCAAAGCAAATAGTCCATTTTTTCCTTTTTTCTTTCTTTTCAGGGTGTTAATGACCTCTTGGGGACAAATGCACTCTGATTCAAGGATTTAAGTCTCGGGATCAGGGATCGGACTGGTCCTAGCTGATCCCGATCCGGTACAAAAATTAGATCACCCATTTAAAAAAAATAAAAAATTTGATCGGCCGGACCGGTTCAAGTCGATACCTATTGGACTGTTCCATTTATAAATTTAAAAAATAACAAAAAAAAATAAAAATTGAATCGGTTGGATCAGTTGTACTGGTCACTAGACCGGTTGTACCGGGCAGTCCATACGATATCAGTTGACCGATTCGATCCAAAGCCTCCCGTTACAATAGTTATATCGTGGCTTGGGATTGGACCGGTCCTAGGACCGATCCCAGTATGGACCGGATCGGTCTAATCCTTGAAACCATGTTGTGACTAGGGGCTATAATCTTGGACATTAAAGGCCTCACGCATTTAACCAGAATTTTCGCAATAATCTTATAATGATAATTGCATAGGCTTATTGTTCTGTACTCAAATGATTCTCTGGAGGTTATCAATCTTGGGGATTAGACAGATGAAAGTATGATTGATGCATGGGTTCAAATAATTGGTGCACAATAATTCCTTAATTAAGGCCTTGATCTCGTCCCCAACGATATCCCAAGATTTTTTTGAAGAAAATACCCTGGTATCCATCCAGATATCTTCATCCGTAATAGACTCTAATAACCTCATTACTGATGATGGACTAAACTAGTCTAATGAAGTTTTGGTCTGGCTGCTCAGTAGGGTTCAAAAAGGTTTCCTCATAGGTCCTTTATTTCCTCATTATCCAGATTCCTTATTGAAGTAGTCCGAATTTTTGTATTGGAGTCGCCATCTTTCAACACCTGACTCTGGACTTGTGCTACCTGCCATTGAAGAGTCTTAAAATAAAGAATTTTGAGCTCTTTTTCTTGTTTGAATAACGCAAGGTCACCACTGATATTCTCCTATTAACATCACCAACCACTTGTTCCATCTTTTATGCTCTCAGGACAAACAAGATAATTTTGCGTCTATGCTACCATCATTGGTAATCCAAGAGCTTAAAATCTGTATCTTTATATGATGGTTCAGTCAGCCACATTGCTTCGAACATGAAGGGCGGGGTTTTCTAAGTCACTTTAAGGTGGCAATCAATTATAAGCATGCAGTTGTCTAATCCAGGAATGGATGAGTGGGTGGGTGTTGAACCATTTGATATACACTGTTGTACCGTTCTCTAGCAACTTGAGCTTTTAGAGCAAATAGTGTTTAACATGGTATCAGAGCGGGAGGTCAAGTGATCCAATCCCGGGAGTGTATAGTGTAGTGCGTGTTTGCCTCGGTGTCCTGTTTTCTCCCATGGATGTATTGTTCCCGTGCAGAACCCGCATGTGCGGGAAGATGTTGAACCATTTGATATACATTGCTGTACTGTTCTCTAACAGCTTGAGCTTTTAGAGCAAATGGAGTGCTTATTGCAGCTTATACCTTATATAAGTACTTTTTAAAATTAAATGTGTTTGGTAGCGCTTATGGGTAAGTGCTTACCCATAAGGAGAAGCTGTTGAGAGTAGCTTCTCCCAAGCTCTTATGCTTTAAGCTATTTCACAACTTTAATAATATTTTTAAAATACCTACTTTACCCTTAAATTTTTATAAGCATTTAAATAAATTGTTATTTCTAAACATTAATAATAATTTTATAATACCTATTTTACCCCTAAACTTTCATAGACACTTAAATAAATGTATTTACCAAACGCTACTTTCTTCAAATAAGCAATTTATTGTTGCTGTGGATAAGTACTCTCATTGAGCAACTTATCCAATGAGTGCTTATCCATAAGCACAAGCCGGACCAAACGCAGCCTAACAGTGGGTGACCGGGTACTTAAAGTACCACTCTGAATTGGTGAGGCATCTATCTTGGATCAGACCACTGCATTCGGCTATTCGACCATTTCCTAACCTACCGTTAGTTCTATAAGATTACAATAATTAATCATATCAAAATAACCTTGGGCTTGATTTAGCTTAATGCCAGCACCTCCTCTTTTCTCTTGTAGATTATGAACAAGGTTGAAATTTCCCAGATTATTTGAGGATTGCTTGAGATGTTCCCACTGTTGCTTTTGAATTGAATGGTATGAACTAGCATGTAGAAAGGAGATCAACCAATCTTCTTTGCCTTCATTCATTATCAATACATGCATGACCCAACTATTATGGTGTAGAATTTCGATCTTTAGTTTGCCCATCCAAAGGCACGGGAAACCTCCAGCAATACCTACAACTTCAACCCAGAAAAAATGATCAAATCCAAGATGCCTAATATCTCTTTCCGAGACTTTAGCCGATGCTAATGTCTGAAAGAAGTAACAGGCCGGGTTGGGGGTAGCAACACAGGTTCCTTGATGTATAGCTCCATGTTCATTAAATAAGGATTGCAATGATGTGAATTCATAGCTATTATCACTCTATATTTTTTTAATAGAGCATTAAAATTGAGTCTTGGCCATAACAAAAAAATTGGTAACAAGTGGTTTACTGTTAGATTTATTTTTCATCAAGTAAACTCAAGTGTTACGAGAGAAATCATCTACAATGGTCAAGAAATATTGAGCATCGAAAATGGAAGCAACACAAAAATCACTCCAAATGTCAACATGAATTAAATCAAAAGGTTTAGTACATCGGCTATTATTATTAGAAAAAAGGTAACCTAGTATGCTTAGCAAGAGGAAAAACATTGCAAGGAGAGTGAGAACAACTATAAATATAGTCAATTGTTTTTGATAAATGTAAGTGCTTAGGTGTAGATGGGTGCCCCAAACGTCAATGCCATAGATCAAAAGGAGCAGATTGTTGAGCATCCAAGGCAGTGGAATGAGGAACATGATGACAATAATAAAGTCGTCTATGTTCTTTACCCAGTCCAATCATCTTCTTAGTGGCAAGGTTTTGAAAAACACAGAATTCCAAAAAAAAAAATAATAATAACAGCACAATTTAGTGATTTTGTGATTGTACTTATAGACAAGAGATTGAAGGTGAAGGTAGGGACATGAAGAACATTATCAAGATGTAAAGTGGGAGAAAAACCAACAGTTCCAATATGAGCAACAGAAACAGAAGTACTATGCACAAGTTTAGTGATGGGATTAGGATTAACGCTTGATAAGAATTGACTAGAAAAGGTAATATGGTTTGAAGAACCAGTGTCAATAACTCAAGAAGAAGCATATGAAATGAAACAACACAAAGACATATCTGCAAGGTTGATTGTAGGTTGAGATGAATTTAGATTGAAAAGCGAGATCAACTGCTGGTATTGCTCGGCCATTAATTGAGGACTTCCTGGTTGCCCTCAATAATATTGGTGGTTGTAGGGACAACCACCACTATTGTTATTGTAAGTGCAACGACATCAGGTTGCATAGGAGTTACAGTATGAAGCTCTCTTTGTTTTTTTTTCTTGAAGAATAAGGGAATATGTTTTGTTGATCGAAGGTAAGGATTCTCTTACATATGATTCATTCAATCCCATCAAAAATTGCTAAACATGCTCCTGTTGTTGGTGTTCAAAGAGAGCTTTTGAAGCGCGGCAGGTATAGTCGGGAACAATGCTGTAAGAAGCAAATTCATCCCATAGAGATTTCAGTTTTGTAAAATATGATTTAATAGAAGACTGCTCTTGAAGATGGGTGCAGATGGAACATTAATTTGAAATATCCTTGCAGCATTTCCTTGCGAGAATTGACTCTTGAGATCGTCCCAAACTTCCTTCAGTGAATCAGTGTAGATGACACTTAACAATGTCCAGAGAGAGGGAGTTGAGTAACCAAGATAACACCATATCATTGCATCAGTCCCATTATTCCCTACTGGATCCCTGATCTGTTGGTTTGCTGAGTGTGCCATAATTCTTAACAGAAAGAGCCATTCTCATGGCACGACGCCACGTAGGGAGGTTATGACCTGTTAGAGGTTAAGAAGCAAGAACTCCGGGGCTGTCCAACGGATGCAAGTAAAACACTGAGTTTGGGTCAATAGCCATTGCAGATAAAAAAGAAGGATCGATAGGATCTGAAACTAATGCTCTGATACCATGTAAAATATCAAAAAGAAAAAAAAAGAAAGATGAAAGACAAATTTTACGTAATTCGGCAAAGCCTATGTCCATGGAGAAGGATCTACTCAGTTCCTTATCTTCTTATTCATTTATGTGCACATTACAATGGCTGTACAACAGTGAATAAATAACAGAGTTGGTGATTTAAGAAAGGAAATATGAATCCGTTGGGATCCAAAATGGAAGGATATTGGGAAGAAATCCCATAATCTCCTCCTAAAATATTGCTAACACCACACTAGAGAAACAATTAAAAATAAATAAATAAAAAGGAATGAGCACACAGTAACGAACTAACCATGGTAGAATCATGGATTACACAAAATAGCAAATAACAATTTTGATAATTCATGAGCCTAACCTGGCATTACAAGATAATGAAAAACCACCATCTGAAGATGACATCTATATCCATTTAACGTGTAAGTTCATAAAAAAATTTCCTTTTTGCATTTTTTTTTTCAAAAGAGTGCTCATGATCACAACGTTTGTCATTGTAGAGAGCATTGTTTCTAAACGTTAAGGCGTGAGGCGAGGCGTTAGATCTTGGCTTGAGGCGAGGCGTAAGCCTCGAAGCGTGAGGCGTAAGCCTCAT
>JAUPMG010129552.1:0-11531 GCA_031762675.1 Pachysandra terminalis | reverse complement strand
GATTTTCTTAATTTGGCCAAATAACTTTGAACCGGATAACCGGTTGAACCGGGAGAGGACGGGTGCCTAACACCTTCTCGATCTCTCAAATAAACTCCCTTACCCAAATCTGGTTAGACCGACCTAATTTCACAATTTCGGTTCAATTTCGTAATCAATCAATCAAACCGAGTGACCATTCACACCCAAACTCAATGGATAGTGGCGACTCCATTTCAACCCGATCGACCTATGGTCCACCCGACTGTGGGGTGATCACATCTACCTAGCAAATGTAAATAAAACTGTACCACCTAAGACAAAGCACAAATTACGTAATCCCATCTTTTTTACATGAACCTTAAAAGCTTGTCTGGCTATAGGTTTAGTCATGGGATCAGCTGTCATCTATTGAGTAAGGATGTGTAAGGGATACGTCTCCATGTGCAAGTCTCTGATGTAATAATAGTGAATGTCGATGTGCTTCGTCTTGTTATAGTATTTGGGGTCCTTGGCCTAGGCCAACACTGCCATGCTTACTATAGATGATGATCTGCCCTACACCAGCTCTGAGGATTCTAAGATCTTGTAAGAATCGTTTGAACCATACGACCTTTTAGACGACTGCACAACAAATTATGTACTCTGACTCCATGGTGGACATCGCGACGCAGACTTGCTTTTTTCTACTCCAAGAGATAGTCCCGCCGCTCAACAAGAATGTGTATTCTAATGTCGACTCGATCGTCTAAATCATCTTTCCAGTCCGCATCACAATAGCCTCGTAACTGTTAATTTGTTCCCTAAAAGTAAACACATGTAATCTATTGTCCCATATATATATATATATATATATATATATATATATATATATATATATATAATAATGCTTTTACTAATTTCCAATGAGTATGCTCTGGATTACTCTGGTAACAACTAACTAAGTCAACCACAAAACTAATATCAGGTCGAGCATACTTGGTCCTTGATACGTCAGGGTCAGGGCCCAAGGTGACATGTCAAGAATATACATGTCAAATTGGTCCGAATTCTTGGCCGTTATATCATCCATTGATGATCAGCCAAGAAACCGGCCACTGTTTGGCCTTTTACAACCCTTTGAAGGATGCAATGAAGGCTAAATTCTGAGTGTTCAAACATCCACGTGCCAATCCTATCTTTCAAAAATGGTCTACTGAGCAAGTCCTTAACCACATTAGTTAGATTTACAACCACAACCGTTACATTGATCAAGTATTGCCTCAACTTAATTGCAGTGCAATGTATTGTGAGGCATAACTTTTCAATAGCTGAATACCATATTTTGGTCAGTTGTAAGATCCTACCAAGTAAATAATTGCACGAACCTCTGATTGTAATCTTGAATAAATAGCACTGTAAAATGCCAATTTCTACCTCTAAGTAGTCATATAGATCAAATGATCTTTGCCCATTTGAGTTTACCTTTTTCTTTCAATAACCTATAAATCTTGTTGCAGATCTGAGGAAAGTTTTGTATTTTGAGACTGCCAAGTTTTCTTGCTCAAAAGGCTTATAATTTGTGTTTCAAATCTCTCCGACACAAATGACAAGGCACTCTCCTACAAGAGATATGATTCCAATGCCTTTTTGTGATCAGCACTGAACGTCACGTTTGGACCACATTTGCCCATCTTTCTTTATATCTTTTTATAGCCAATCAAAGGTTCAATTGCAACGTGCCTCAAACTCAGAGCTTACCAAATTCAAAAAACGAACCCTTTGGCATGACAAGACAAAAGAAAAGAAGAACCATAAAGTTGTTTCCAGGGTTTAAAGTCTCGGGATCTTGGATCGGACCGGTCTTGGCCGATCTCATGCGAATTGGCGATACTGGCTGATTCAAAACTTGGATTGTCTTTTGATTTTTTTTTTTGGATCGGCCGGACCGGTCGCTGAAATGGCAATATCAATCACCGAAATGGCAATACCAATCATCAAAATGGTGATACCAATCGTCGGGCCGGGAATGTCAATCACCGGATCAGCGATACTAATTGTGACCGGTTGGTATTTGACCGGTCCAGGATGATACCTATTGGATCGTTGGTTTTATAAACTAAAAAAAAAAAAACTTTGGATCGATTCGATCCAGTCATTGAACTGGTCCGGATCGATATCGATTGAACCGATCCGATTCAAAGCCACTTGATACAGTAGTTGTATCTTAGCTTAGGGTCGGACCGGTCTTGATCGATCCCGATACAGATCTGTCGATCCGGTCCGATCCTTGAAACCGTTGTTGTTTCCAGTCCTCACCTCCAAGAAATAAAATATAGATACTCAAAACTACCCACAAACATGCAGATACAATAGTGGGAGTGTAGGACAAAACATAGTGGGCTTTCTTCTTTTTTCTTTGCTTTTGTTTAGTGTGTAGCCATGATGCTATTGGGTGTGTCGAGTCGCGCGCCTGGACTCGATATGTGATAACCACCGCCACCAACGGAGCCTGTGTTCCCTTCTAAAAAAGTGGAACCAGGCGCCACAGCTCTTTTTCATTTTCGATCAATTGAAAATAATAAAAGTGCTTTTTTTTTTAAGAAAAAAAAGATATTTACTTGTGTATTTTAATGATAACATGTGTGACCTAGCATATCCTCTTTTAATATATCATATACAAAAAAAAGGTGGTTCATCTAGTTAAGATGGACCGGATCTTATGTGTTGGGATCCCATGTGCTGAGTGTGTGCTATAGAGACAAACTCGGGAGTGGGAGTCACACCCGGGGGCGAAAATATTATTTTGCCTTATGGGATTTGTCTCCATAGTACACACGAGATCCCAACACATAAGTTATCGGCTCAGTTAAGATTGGGTGATCTGATTTTGAATTACAAAATTAGCAAGAGAATCTGCAGCTCTGTTTCCTTCTCTGTACGTATGTGTTATTTTGATACATGGGAAAGATCCGAGTAGAGAGCCCTTGCTTCTACAATTATTTCTTGCATTTGTCATGGTACTTTCAGATTCGGTGTTTGTAGCCAATTGATCACCACTTCAATATCGTCTCCAATTCATAAGTAATCTGTAGTGACCTGAATCTAGAAAATCAATTTAAAGATTTATAATTAAGTATTTTAATGAATCAAATTAATTAGTAACAACCCCAAAAGAATCCTCAATAAGTCTCCTCACTCATCCTTCTACTACACTCACCTCTACCCCTTGCCACCACAACCATCCTCAAACCAAGCTCAAGCAAATCACAAGAGCTCAAGTAAAAGGGTACAAAGGGCTATTACATGTACAATTGATTGTTATTCTTTTGATTTGTTTAGCATGTGTACAAGCCAAAACATAGCATTCTCATTGTAAATTATGATAAATTTTTCAAAAGTTCTGGTTAAGCTTGTCATGCATTGTTCTGTCTATGACCTTTACTCACTTAATAAATCACGTAGGTCTCAATATATATATATCCTTTTTGAATGAAATTTGATTAGTTAGAAACTAGACTCGAATAGGGTATATTAAAATGTATCATATGTCCATAGCTATTCCGGTTGAATTATTATGATTTTTCTAAGTATGATGTTTTGTAGTTTAAAACCTTGTAATATGATGGATTTTCATTACATATAAATGTCTTTGCATAGCTTCTTACGTTCCGGTATTTATAGGATGTAGCCCACAATGTGTTTAACCATATAAAAAAATATTTTTCTCATAAATCATGGCAAATTGTTTCAATTAAATCAATCTTTCACGTATATTTGGGATTTACAACAACTAAATAGTGTGTTTATAATTATAAATTAAATACTTAGGTACATTTTTGGAACCTCAATTTTTTTATGTGTTTCTCTAGAAATAGAAGTTCAAATATAATTTCTACCTCATGGGTATTACCCATCAAGCTCCTCTCTTAATATATATATATATATATATGTGTGTGTGTGTGTGTGTGTGTGTGTGTTTCTCTATATATTAGGAGAGCGGATCCTATACAGGTAGAGGTTATGTGTGGGTGAGTGCGAGCGAAATACTATTTGTCCACTGCATTTTTAAAGCCTTAATTAACGTTATCTTTAAATAGCTCGATGTATGAAAATGAAATGGCACAAGACGTTAATGATGTTTAACATTAAAGCATAAAATAAATTAAAATAAAAAAACTAAAACTATTTAACGTTTTAGGATTTTGTCTGTTGCAATACAGCTGTAGAAAACAAACTAAAATAGAAATTAAATAAAAAAGTAAGGCTTCAAACCTAGGTCACATAATTCGCCTGGAGGAGGTGTCGCATTGGTACTCAAAACGTCTGCGTTTTGAGTGCGGGTGCTGCACCAATACGTGGAGTTTGGTTTTTGGAAACCGCGGATTCAATTTAAAAGGTCAAAAACGTATAAAACTTCTTTTCTTATTAGAATACAGCTGTAGTACAATTATTTTTCCTAGAAAATAGTTCTCTCTTTCTTGTTAAACCATCCCTTAATAAAGTACATCTGTTATATTTTATGTCCCCTGAAAAAAAGAAAGTCTTTAATTAAAGAAAATGAGAGCATCACCCAATTCCCCCTAATAGAATGTCGACATGTGGCAATGAGCTCAACTGAAAACATATTCAAATGGTTTCCTCTTTGATAAAAGTCTTTCTTACAGATAAAAAGTTAAAAACCTTTATTTAAATAAAAAATTAGATAAAAATTATTTTATATAATAATAAAAATAATTAAAACCTAAAATATAAAAATCGTAGGATTTATTTATTTATTATTATTTTTTTTGGTGCTTTAAGGTTTTAGGGTTTAGCATTTTTTTAGGGTTTTATTTTTTTTAAGGGTTAGTTATTAGGGTTTAGGGTTCATCTTCTCCTCTCAGGGTATATATTTTTTGGGGTTTTTAGATTTTAAGGTTCATCTCTTTTAGGGTTTAGGGGTCAGCTTATCTTATTTTAGGGTTGTTATTATCATTTTTTAGGATTTAAGATTTAGGGTTCATATTTTCTTTTAGGGTTTTATTTTAGAATTTGAAGATTATAATACTTATAAGTTATTATTTGTATAATTTATATATTTTATATTTTTTCTGTAACTTTATTTCTAACAATTTTTGTTTTTGAATTTGACTAAAATTCTAAAAAGTTGTCGGTATCACTAATTCACGTGTCATAGCGTTGCCAAGCAGGAGACCTATATAGGTCCCCGTGGATGAAATCCTCAAGACTCTTAATTAAAAGATATGCACTCATACTTTATCTTTTATATTCTTACCTAACAATAAATAATTAATATAATTAATATCATAGTTATTCTCTCTAATCCTTTTTTTTCCCCTAAAAACACAATATGTGAATGAGTCTTTGCTTCTCATGCATTGTATTAAGAAGTAAATAAAAACTAATATTTTTTATTAATAGAATTATTAATATAAACATCATATTAATATAGCTTGTTGGTATATATTCAGATGCTCTGTAGACGCTTTGGACCATAGGTTATTTTGAAATTTGACGCTCTCTCTTTCGTTTTCGCTCCTGCACCCGCTCGATGTTTTGGTGATGACTAAGCTTAAAACTCTATTAATAAATTAAAACATAAAATAAGCAAATTAAAATAGGAATTAAATTAAAAGAAAGGCTTAAAACTCTATTAATAAATTAAAAAGAAAGACCTAGAACTTTATTAACGGGTTTTCCTTTCTTGCAATACAACTACAAAAAATAAATTAAAGAAAAATTAAAATCATAAACCCTAAATCCTAAATCCTAAACCTTATATCTTAAACCATAACCCTAAACCCTAAATTTTGAATCAAAATCATAAACCCTAAACCTTAACCTTGAATCTGAAGGTTTTTCTCTAGATTAAAACTAGAGTAGAATTTTCTGTTTTTATAGTTTTAGGCTTTTAATGAAAAACCTAATATTGCAAGCAAACACTAATAGAGTTTTAGTTGTTTTTATATATCTGCTTACAGTTGTATTGCAACAAATAAAAATTAAAAACTGCTCTTAAATGTTGACAGCAAGTAATGCCATTCCGTTTTCCTAAATGGGGGGTTATATGAGAATCTTAATTGAAACTTTAACAACACCTGCATATGATCCACTCCCATATATTTTAGTAGATGTGATAAGTTTTGAAGATGCAATAATCGATCCAAATTATAGATTTGATTATTATTGAAGCTAATTTGAACAAACTTAATTTAATGCAATAAATATCATGTTCTAGTATATATACTTCATATAACTACAATAGATAAGACACAAGGTGATCTACCTAGTATGAAAAAAAGAAAGAAAAAACCCAAGTGAGTATCACTTTTTTTTTTTTGGTCTGAACCACCCGGTGTCCGGAAACCACATGGCTCCGACTAAATCCGGATTCGAGCCGGGATAGACCACTAAGGCGGTAAAGCTCTCCCACATAGCGCAGCTGCATTCCCAAGACTCGAACTCGAGACCTTGGTTAAGCTAGAATGGACCCGTACCATCTGATCTACGCGCACCGTGGTAACAATAGACCTTCCCCTGACGCTTAAACAAGCTTCATATATAGATTTTATTATTCATGTCCTAACAGGCTTCTGTCATACTATTTTTCTTTCTATCTGTCTCACTGATTTTATTTCAATCCCTACAAATAAATGAAGCTTGTTAGCAAGCTTGAACAAGATGAAGGACACAACCCAACTTCTTTCTTCTTATCCCTTCTTCCTTCAGCTCCTTGTAAGTGTATTCTTCCTTGGTGAATTCGCCATGTCTCAAAACGTGACGATCTCGATTAATATAGGTGTAGTTCTTGATTTTGATAGAAGTGTTAGGTTGAGCTGCATCTCCATGGCTCTCTCTGACTTCTATGCAACGCATGAAGACTACAGAACCAGGCTGGTTCTCCACACTAGGGACTCCAAGGACGATGTTGTCGGTGCAGCCTCAGCTGGTAATTAATTGCTTATAGCTACTATTACTACTACTTGCCGATATTTCCGACTTTCTGGTCTGATCTTCTGCATTAGCCACGACTTATCGTTAATTAAGTTCAATCTAACAAAGGATTCTTTTATTGAAGATCAAGTTTGATGGTACAGTAGACAATGAGGAATCTAATCCAAATTCATGAACGTCTGACTAGTAAGGTTTTAGAGACTTTGCCATTGTCACCAAGGATCAGGCCATAATCAATATTTTCAAAGGCCGCTGTGGCTTAAGTTTTGATACACGCCTCAAGGTGAGGCATTGCAAAAATTCATCAAGGTGCAACCTTGGGGGTAACTTGCTCATGTGGCGTGAGCCTTATGTCTTGAGGCATAAAAAAATTCTGTAGTTAGATTGATAAATCCTGTCAGCTTTAAGAAAATTGATTTAATACTTTTTTTTTTTAAAGAAAACTAAGGTTTTAACTCTACAAATTGATACTAACCACCAACCTTGTTTAAGTAAAAATTAAGTGCTACTAATTTTATTTTAATGATTAATTTTAGTTACTTCTTATGTCATGAATATCAATTGTTATTTAATTTATTTTATATTTATATATAAATAATTTATATTTATTATTTATATATCTACAAACAGTGTGCTCGCGAGGCTTCACTTTAGCGTTTTGAAATATTGGCCATAATATGATCAATCCGAACCCATATGTAAATAATAAACGGGTTGCTCGGATTTAAACGGGTTGATGGGGGTTTTAACATGAAAAACCCGTAAACTCAACTCAACCCATTAATTATTTTGACAGCTTTGATTGATCTAATTAAGAAAAAACAAATCATTTTTTTTGTTGACCCAAGCCAACCTAACCTAATACTAGGTGGGTTCAAACTGGTTGAGGGTTGGGTCAGATTTGCAGATCTTCATTGCTACATAACATGACACGGCTCCTTGTAGCCAAGCTTTGCCTGGCTCGATTCGTGTTAATTAATGTTTGGTTAGGTTCGCTTAGACTCTTATCAAGAATTAATGGGCTTAGGTTTTCCCTCTAGATTTCTTTTCTTGTATCTAGTATGGTTTCCCCCTGAGGCCATTTGTCGTACTCTTGCGGATAACCTAAGAGCATACACACTCATTTGATAACCCTATTAATTAGAATAAATATATATTTATTTATCCTATTTTATTTGTTTTATTTTAATACTATTTTGTTTAGATTCGTCAATGAATAAACGTAAAATGAGTAAAAGTATCGTTTTAACATTTTGTGGGGAAGATAATAACATCACCCAAATGACTTCAAGTCAATTACTGTATTGATTTATACATGAAAAAAAAAATAAGAAAATGTCAATGGTTAGCATAGTGAACACATATATGTGTAGCATTTTTTTTCTTTTTGTCTTCTGTTTTTAAGGTTTGAGAATATGTTTTTAATTTAAGTTAAATTAAATTAATGAATGTTTGCATTGGTGTATAGTCCTGGTATTTATGTGTAATACCAATGTGAGACAATTCTAATTTGTGATCGAGATTTTCCATTGCAGATCCAGATTCGTATAGTTAAAACGTAATCCGATTGGTTTGATTTATCCTTCTAACATGTTTAATGAATAACATTCTAGTATTCTAAGTATCATGACCACCAAGACGCATAAGGTAGCATATATATATATATATATATATATATATATATCCACAAATATTATATATGAGATATGTGAGGATTCTATCTATACTACTACCTTTCTTATTAAACCAAGCCAACTTAATGTTGACCGACACTGAGGACTGAATCAAGCGAGCAAAGTAGTTGATATTGGTATCTTTGATCGTCTAGTTCCATACCTATTTAGTCTTGACCTCAATTAAGTAACCATGTGCTGAGCTAAATAATATTCAACAGTCAAATAAGATGACGGTACAGATTTCTTTATAATTGAACAAGTTTAACACTTCCTCTTTACCTGGAAAATACCCTAAATCGTATATGGTCAACTCTAATAACAATGCATTAGGGTACAAGCAATTCAACACGCAGTGCAACAAATTGTCCAACTTCGTGGACCAAACGAAATGCTCTCTTTGTTCAGTGGGGTGCTTTTATCACCCAAGTTTTTTCCTTTTTTCTGTTGGTGAAGGGATTTGAACTCGGGTCTATTGGTTATACACAATTATTAGTGATGAGAGTTCGTTTAACACTATTAGTTAAACCTTATTTTTAATTTCATCACGTAAGACTTTCTATTGATGAAATTATAATTTGATGGATTGGGATGGAAGAATAGGATTCTTGTAACAGAACCCAATTGAGATATATAAGACATTTTATTGTTGTCGTTATTGTTGTAATAACTCTTTATTGATAAAAAGATTTGAATACATCCGAAAGAGGTGTGGTAGTTGTCCATCTACTTAACCCAAATAGACATTTGCGAAAAAATCAATACTTTTTATCATCTCATTTCCTCCCATTATTTCCACCCTCTCACTCCTTTCCTATATTAGATCTAATGAAATCATTAAGTGTTTAAAAACTCATTGGTAAGTCGGAAAACTAAGGAAAGTTATATATTCGGATAGGTGAGATTCTCAGTTAACTCGCCTCATTTATTCGGTTGCTTATAACTCGATTTTTTATTTGGTAACCTAACCTGCTTTTTTGGATAACTCGATGAAATTACTTAGAAATAGGTCGATTTACTTGAAATAATATTAACAACATTACACGTGTTTTTAAGACTTATTACCTGATATAGTTGTTGTTGATCCGAATCAAGCAATAATAATAAACACGATAAAAACGAAGATCAAACAATGCACACAAATATATGTACGTGTTTAGCAAAGCCTATGTCCAGGAGAAAGAAGCAGTTTTCCACTATGTCAAAAATGAATTAGGGTTACAATTATATTCCTACATGCTATATAAGACAAATCTCCAATATGTCCTTGGTGCTCCGCTTCCCTCTATCCCATAAGACCCCTTAAGTCTCTCTCTCTCTCTCTCTCTCTCTCTCTCTCTCATCTAGAGACTAGTGAATAGAAACCATTTACTATCTCTACAAGTTATGATATTTAAAATTTTATAATAGAAACTAACCAGCTGGGACTCGGATGATCAAGTCGATGACTAACTCAGATAGAATTCCGAGTCACCAAGCATATCCGAGTTTTTAAACAGTGAATATAAAACTATGAAACATAGAGGTTATAGGGAGCATCATCCTCAATCTGGCTTTGGGGCATTCTATATACATCCCTTCAGTCATACTTTTGAAATAGTCAAGGTAAGAACAATGAAGTAAGACAAATAGCTACTTTGAACAATAGAACCTTCCCCAGACCCTTAAACAAGCTTCATATATTGATTTAATTATTCAAGTCCAAACTGGCTTCTCTCTAAAGAGATACTATTCTCTCAACAACTTCCTTTTCTTTGAGTTCTTCTCTTCGTCTCACTCTTTTTATTTCAATCCCTATAAATAAATGAAGCTTGTTCTTGTGTAATTTTTGTGGTAGAGAAAGCTTGAAGAAGATGGACACAACGAAACTTCTTTCCTCTTCTCCCTTCTTCCTTCAGCTCCTTGTAAGTGTCTTCTTCCTTGGTGAATTCGTCGCGTCTCAAAATGCGACAATCCTGATTAACGTAGGTGTAGTTCTTGATTTTGATAGAAGTGTTAGTAAGACGGGGTTGAGCTGCATCTCCCTGGCTCTCTCTGACTTCTATGCAACGCATGAATACTACAGAGCCAGTCTGGTTCTCCACACTAGGGACTCCAAGGACGATGTTGTCGGTGCAGCCTCAGTGGGTAATTAATTGCTTAAAGCTACTATTACTACTACTTGCCTTTATATTGATATTTCTGACTTTCTGTTCTCATCTTCTGCATTAGACGCGACTTATCGTTAATTAAGTTTAATCTAACAAAGGATTCTTCTATTGAAAATCAAGTATGATGAATAACTCTTTATGTTCAAACAAATGATAGAGAACTTTAGTTTCTGAGTTTTTTTTTTGGTTTTTCTGATTCCTCTTTTGATTATTAAAGTCCTCTCTCCATAAATATGATTATGTTATTATAAATGTATTCGATCTGTTTTCAAATTCCATTACAGTTTGGTATATATTTAGTTTGAATTTTGGAGTTTGGATCAAGTACAATGATGCATGTATAAGGGATACTTCTTTGGCAAAATTAGGGTTTGGGAAGTCTACACTTGGTCAATTATGATTTGGACCATTGACCAAGTTGTTGTAGGGTTTGGGAAGACTCTCTAAAACTATTTATGATTTGGGGTAGATTTTAAGCTGAAAACAACAAATGCCTTAAATACCCTTTAGAGAGTTTTTTAATTTTAAATTTTAGGCCTTCTAAGTTTTTCTATTTACATCATTAAACCCTTAATCAAAACCTCTCTTCTCCATTTGATTTTCGACCAAATTTTGCCAAAATCTCTACGTTTCTTCTTCTTCTCCACGAGAAATCCTAACACCGACGACGCCAAGGACCTCTTCTCGTCGGGGACATGATTCCTGACGGCACACTCGCCGTCTTCGACGAGGACGACAAGCTCCAACGATTAGTTTCTGCCAGCTTCTCCTTCTCCAACCATTAGTTTCTGCT
>JAUPMG010129531.1:0-11532 GCA_031762675.1 Pachysandra terminalis | reverse complement strand
AAGTTATGATTGTGTGTGATGCACCTAGTTTCCTATAGTACAACCCACCAATCACAATCAGTCAAAGTCAAACATGAAAGCTATTTACTAAAATTTTAAATTAACCCATAATCTTTTATTATTTACACATTAACCCGATTATTTTTGTTTGGGTTATTACAACCAGCACCACCCCCACCACCACCACTACCACCTCCATCACCACTCCACCACTATCACCACTCCATTACAACCACCACCACCATCACACCACCACCACATGCATGGATTGCATGTTATAATCCATGCAATTATTTTATACGGCTAACAGAAAAAAATTGACTAATTTTCATTTTGGTTTTCTTTACACAACCAAACAAGAGAAAGTATTTTTTATTATATAATTTTCTCTATCCTTCAATAGACAAAATTGGTGCCGGGCCCCATGTATAATACTTATTGGTTCATCATAGATATCACGAGAAGAAATAAAGGGCAGACGAGATGCTTTTCCAACTTGACAACTTCCACAAAGCATATTCTTATTCCAAGAACTAACTTTAATAAAATCTGATTTATTTAAGAAATGAACTATTCTAGATTAGGGATGTCCCAACCTCCAATGCCATACTTCCTCTGATGCAGAACAATTTCTATTAGAACAGAAAGCTTGTAGATTTGGTGCATCCAACGTATATAGGTCTCCTCTACTAGTTCCCTCCATTATTATTTTCCGACTTTCCCTGTCCTTAACCACAAAACCACCAGTAGAGAATTCAAAAATACAGTGATAATCATTGGTGAATTGACTAACGGAAAGAAGATTTTACTTTAACTCTGGTACTAAAAGAACATTTTGTATTTTAAATCTACCATTCCTTGTGTGAAGGATAGCATCCCCTGTGTGAGGTATTGTGAGGGTATGCCCATTTCCAATCATGTCTTGAATAAGGATGAAAATTAATCATTTTACCTGAATCACTTGTCATGTGGGTTGATGCCCTACTGTCAGGGAACCATTCTGCATCTTGACTGCCCCCAGTGGTGATAGCAGCAAGTGCTTTTGGTATGTCATTTGGAGTGAAAGCTTTATTGAACATGTACCAACACTGAAGAGCATGGTGTCCTCTTTTTCCACATACTTGGCAGATCACATTATTAGCAGAAAGACTACTAGATTTTGAGATCTAACCCTTATTGCTTGGCTTATCATCACAAACCTTCTCATGATTCCAACCATTACTTCTATTATGCTGGCCAAATTGCATAAAACGTCGTCCTTTGGACGTAAAATTGGTTCCTTCTTGTCTCCCTCTTCTATTGAATGGCCTCCCTTGAGTGTGTTGCACAACAAACGCAACAGATTGAGGTGTGTGTTCAGAATCATGAATTGTGTTCCACGTTTCATGACTCTGAAGGAGAGGTATAATTTCCTTATAGGAAGGGGTAGGAGGCTTAAGCATAATGGTGACAAAAGTTTTATACTCTTAACCTAACCCATTGAGCAACCAAAAGACCTTTGTACGATCCTCAACCAGTTTCCCGATTGCAGCCAAATCATCACATATGGTTTTAAATTCTCTAATATAATCAGAGAGAGAGGACGTACCCTTTCGTATGGATTGAAGTTTTTGTTGTAAATGAAATTCTCTTTCACTCGAGTCTTGAGCAAAGGAGTTGTTAAGGGATGTCCAAACATCCTTGGAAGTGTCTAGTCCAACAACTAAACTAAGAGTTTCTTCATCTAAGGTGCCGGTAATCCACCCACGCAACAACCTGTCAGAACATCTCCACGCAAGAAATTCCTGGTTCACAATCTCCTTCTGGCCATTGGCAAGTGTACCATTCGGGGCAGTGATTGTCTCAAGTGGTGTTGTTGCTTCTCCATTGATGAAGCATATCATGCTTTGGCTTTCTATTAAGCCAAGCATCTGTGTCCTCCAAAGAAGATAATTGCTTTGTGTAAGCTTTATCGATACAAAGTTTCCAACATTGAGAGTATAGGGATATGGATACTTCGGTGAGGATGAAGATGCCATTACTTTGATCTAAGCACTTCAAGGAATGAAAGGTGTGAAACAAAGAAGCTTTACACGTATCAGTGCATGTTCTGCTCTGATACCATAAAGAATCTAGAGGATTTGTCTCTCATTCAACTTAATGAGAGGATGAGGTTCTCTTCCATTAGATATGTTAAGAATATTACAATTGTAGAGATTACAGGAGGATTACATGGTGAAATAAAACTGTTACAAGTAAGTTTTCTAACATCAATAGTAAACTTAAGAAAAGATGATGAAGTAATCAAAGAGAGAATATAAAGGAGAGAATACAACAAATATGGAAACATTCTCTGTGAAGATAGCTATTTGTGAAACAGCTCTGTAGCTCTTAGTGAAACAGTTGTGTGTGAATGGGTCCTTGCTCCAAGTTATGTTAAGTTGTTGCTCAGTGCATCATTCTTCATATTATTTTCTTTTCTTCTCTTTCCTTTTTACTTTTTTTTTTTTCTTGTCTTCTGAAATTCAGGGTTCCAAACACAGCCTTAGTAGTTAAGATTAGGCATTTCGATGGTGTTTTACTAGAAAGGCTTCTCCTAACCCTAACTTAATTCTTGCACAAGCTTTTAAAAAAATTATTAAAAAATCAAAGACTTGCTAAATGTGAGAAATTGTACTATGGAACATCTTCTTCTTTTCTTTTTTTTAATATTTTTTTGATTTTATCATAGCATAGATTATGATAGAAACTGTCAATTTGCACCAGTTGGCCCATGCGCTTGGGCTCAATTTTAAGCCTGTATCATATTTTGGGACATACTAAGACCTTCCTAGGCCAGCCCAAAAAAGCCTACGGCTGTCAACTGAAGTTGGGAGGGAAAGGAATACATACATATATCTATATATATATATATATATATATATATATATCATATTTGTTCTAATTTTATAATTTACCAAGTTGCTTTATATGTAAAGGTTGAGTTTTTTTTATGTCTTTCTATTTGTCTGAGCTTTCTTGTTTCTTCTACATCTGTAGGCTTTTTATATTTGTCTAATATCACATTCTGTTTTGTTTCTATATTTGTTTTCTTCTTCTTCTTAGGAAAAGAAAGGTTTCTTCTCTAAAACTTCAGAGAGAAAAAAATAATATTATCAATCTCTTAATTTGCAAAATTAGTTTGCAATTGGAGTAAGGTTTTGGAAGATGTTTTTCCTGTTATCTGTAATATCAGTACATGTGCACATCATGTGATGGTTCCTAGGACTCTGGTTAGTGATTTTCTTGTGATTAATAGTGAATTCTGCAAAGCCTCTAAAATTGATAACTACAAGCTTGCTTGTTCAGTTCATACATATCAGAAATTTTGTTCATTGCATCGTCTTCCCTTGGATATTTGCTATTTTATCAATTGTGATAATGTTGGTTTGAGTAGTTTTAGAGGATAATTCTCATGATGTCTTTAGTATTTATTTGGGCCATCTTTTATTAGTCGGTGAACATTACTTTGAGGTTTGGTTTTATGTCTCCCATTGGTATAGTTTTTTAACTAATTTCTAATATACAGGTCGAGGTCTATGTCCAACCCCTCCTAGTGCTTGAGTGCCTCTTCCTTCAAAAAAAAAAAAAATCCCAAATCTCTAAAACTAGTAATCATCTATTTTTTTTTTAATCTACTTACTTGAAGCATGCTTTGGATCATCCAGCTTAGAAGATTCCTTCCATTACAATACACATTGACTGGATATTTGAAAACCTATTACTAACAACTAGAAAAAGCCACACATAAGCATCTAAGAGATGCTGCATACAAATGAAAACAGCTTCTCTTGAAAACAACCAAAATTATTTTAATGCATTTGGAGTTTGTAGTCATACTCCTTTGACTTCATAATATAGAATTAACAACAAAAATAAAAATCAGATTAGCTGCTTATGAACTTTGTGTGATAGATGATTGGTTTTGACAACTAGGACATCAGATTAGCTGCTTATCCTAAACTTAGTGCTGTTTCCACTCCAAGATTCTGTTCTTTTTTATTTTATATTATCATATAAAATTCCTAAATCTTAAGCATTAAAACTTAAAATTCTAAATCCTAAATATTAATTTGTAATCCTAAAACCCTAAAAGGAAACATGAACCCTAAACCCTAAATATTAAATCTTAAAAATAAATAAAATCCTAATAAAAATGCTAAAGCCCTAAAAGAAAAAGATGAATCCTAAAATCCTAAAACACTAAAAATAAAATAAAATAAATCCTACGCTTGTGATATTTTAGATCTTAGTTATTTTTATTTTATATTATCATACAAAAAAGAATTTTTATCTTTAAAAGAGAGTTTATCAAAGAGAGAAAACTGATTAAACATGTCTTCTTTATTGTGGGGGGACCTATATAGTTGTATTATTCTTTGTTTTCTATAGCAGTTATATATCAAGCAATTAGCTTGAGCTGTTTGTAGGCTAGCAGTTGACTCAGTGAGATAATTGTTGAACCAGAGCAGCCCACCTACCATTGGATCATAGAGGCTACTAATTCTACATTCTGTACTGATCATGTAGTATTCCTTTTGATATTTGTTAGGTTATGTTTGTCTGCCCAAAAGCATTAAGCATCAAAAAGTGGCTACTGCCATTCTTAAGGACATCTCCATTCTCCACATGGGATTCAAAAATGCATTAAATGAGAAACTTAAATGCCATTAACGAAAAAAAAAAATCTGTTTAGATATAATAAAGAAGAGAAACTGGCATTCCTTGGAGCATTAAAAGCAATGTTCGAATATGAAACCATTCATATAAAAGAATCTATGGACGCAAACATCTAATCTAACCCAATAAAGCAGTTTTAACGTTTTGAAATCTGGGATTCGGTTAAACAGATTAAAGTCCTTGGAGATGCATGTGAGATAGAACCAATCATGTTTAAAGTATTCCTATCCTATGAATCTTGTAAAAGTTGGCTTCCATTAACCCATTAATAGTCCTTGGGTTTAGTGTTTAAGACAGAGAGAGAGAGAAAGGGAGAGTCTATGGCTCTGTGCACATGATAGCTTAGCTTTGTTCTTCTTCTCATACCAAGGTGAATCCAGCTGGATTGGTAAGGTAAAGCGCCATTACCGGCGCACCTACCGGCACGTTTGGCAGGTCATTTCCCACTTCAATGGGTCCAACCATCCTCTGCTTTGTTTGTTCACCAAACCCTCTATAGGTCCCAACCCATTCTCTCTCTCTCTCTCTCTCTCTCTCTCTCTCTCGCTCTCTGGTTTGAATGATATTTAAGGCTGCGTTTGGCCCAGCTTGTGCTTATGGATAAGCACTCATTGAATAAGTTATTTAATGGGAGCATTCATCCACGGCAACAATAAACTACTTATTTGAAGAAAATAGTGTTTAGTAAATACATTTATTTAAGTGCTTATAAAAATTTAAGGATAAAATTAGTATTACTAAACTTCAGGGGTAAAATAGGTATTTTAAAAATAACACTAAAGTTATGAAATAGCTTAACGCATAATAGCTTGGGAGAAGCACTAGCCTTCCTCTAGTGCTTATGGGTAAGCACTTACCCATATTTAATTTTAAAAAGTACTTATATAAGCTAAAAGCTGCAATAAATACTTATGGAAGCGTTCTGATCTGCTTTGCTGTCCATTACAATATCATGGGAAGTGAATGAAGGGCACATCATATTGAAAGCAGAGATTCACTTTCTTCCCAATTAAATGATTCTTCTACACTATCATGGGATCAAAAGTCTCGAGACCTTTTGGACCCCATCACTCAGAATCAGAATTCAATTCACCAGTTCTCTAATATTATCAGAACAACTAATTTAGATTGAACAAAAATCATATACTATAGAGAATGTCAACCATTAGTAGTAATAGTGATTAACAACCTAAAAGCTCGTTATGTACAGATGATTCGTGTAAAAAGAATTCCTCAGCCAACAACCTATCACAATCCTTCTTTTACATTTCTCTATTCCTTCATCATCCCAAATCTTTCAAGAACCAGAGAAGAAAAAAAAACAGATCAAAGGGGTTGATGGACCCTTCTCTACTCAACCAATTCAACCAACAGCCATACTACTATCACCATATCCTTTTCCTTGCATGTATGTACAAAAGCCCAGAGCTGAAGCAAGGTATACGCTACAGGGAGGACAGATCCTTACTGCTACTACTACTTTTGTGTGCTATGTTTTGCTTTATGAGTAGGATCTGATTAATCCCAAGTTGTATAGATTCCTTCTCACTAGACTCCCCAGTGATAACAACACTGCCCCACCGACCCCGACCGTCTCGTCCCTCGCCGCCTTGTCGTGGTACATTGACGGCAATTCCTTCACTTTAATCTTGTCAATTCCGATTCTCTCTCGAACATCCTCTATTATCTTAGGATCTGCTGCATGACCGGCAGCATCGGTCACATAGAACACATTATGGGCAATGTCGCTGGTCGTGGAGATCTCTGCTCTGGTCACATTCAGTCCGTTCTCCCGGAACGTCCGGGTAACTTCGGACAACAACCCTTGCTGGTCTGTTGTACATAACTCCAACCTCACACCCTGTTCATAACCAAATAAACCTTTCAGACTTGCAGAACCTAAAGAAAAAACTCGATCAAAATCCTATTCAGGCAACAATGTAAAAATACCTCAGATGCTCTTCTTTCAACTGCAGCTTGTATGCATTGAATCACTCGTTGCCGCTCGGCTTCCGAACTGATCGGCGTCCCATCTGTATGCCTTATGTAAAACTCCTGTAACAAAAATTCAATGAAAAATATCAATAAATTTGAATTATTCTACGAATAAGTTTGGCCTGAAACTACGATATCTTAATAATAATTTCTTACCAGATAGGCTTGATCCCCTGTTACATCAATTGTAGCATGGAAAACAACATACTCCATGTCTGTCAAAGTGCAAACTATATCGAACAACATCTTTGATCGATCTTTGCATTCCACATTGATAACGGAGTAGCCCCTTTCAATCCAATTCTGAACAGTGACAACCGGTGAGGAGGAGGATTCAGCCTTAGACTCCCCCGGAGACTTCAGCTCGTAATCGCGATCGGCAAACATCATTTGATGGAGCCTACGCTCCGTGTGCGTGACAGCCATGGAAACAACAGTCTTGGCGCCACGGATATCACTGTCCCCCTTAAGCACATTCCTTAGTCTCCCTTCAATCCTACTTAGTTTCTGGGAGTCCTCGATCGGGGTCCCGGAATCACAGTCCTTCACGTAGATAAGCGACGCAATCCTTCCATTGTGAGTCCACACCTTAGATTCAACGACATTGCATTGTAGATTGGCAAGTACAGCAAATACTTCTGAGAGGAGACCCGGCCGGTCGGTTCCAGTTAGTTCTAATGCTGTTAGCCCCTTGAAACTTTCCGAGCTCACAGAATTACTGGTAACAAAAGACTGCATAACAAAAAACCAGAACATTAATCAAAAGGGGTTTAGCTGTTTAGGGTTCTATCATGAAAAAATAATAATAATTTTAGTTACTGGGATTTAATCAAAAGGGGTTTAGCTATTCAGGGTTTATTCAAAAAGGGTTTAGCTATTTAAGGTTTAATCAAAAGGGGTTCAGCTATTTAGGGTTTAGCTATTAGGGGTTTTATCATGAAAACAAAACACAATCTAATTCTAAGTTTTATTACCTGTTCAATATAACTGATAACGTTCTCATCCGTGAGTTTGTTTCCGTTTTGATCCGTCACATGAAAAACTGTAGACAGAAATAAATCAAGAACATGAGATTTAGAAGTTGCAGGAAAAAGGGTTTTTCTTCCTTGTTTAAAGTAAAGAAAAAGCAGAGTTTCTGGTCTCACCATCCATGAACCACCTTCCATCTGAAGAAATATAAGCTTTCTTTATACAGAGATTTAGATCTGTGAGGATTTGTACGGCCTCTAAGAGGAATCCATGTTTCCTTGCACTGTCAACCTGCAAATGGAAGAAAACAGAGGAGCTTAAGATCGAATTTTCCACTTTTTTTCTCTCTAAACGAGAATTAATTTAGAATTAGGTTTTGTTGAAACTTTTAAAGCTTCTACGAAGCTTACCTTGACTAGAGTCGCGGTTGAACAAACGGCATTGTCGATTACGACCCTGCAAATCAGTCAAAAGGAAAGATCTGAGAAGGAAATTTCCGGGGTTGAGAGAGAGAGATCAAAATCAAAAGAATTTGAAAAGTCAGAGAAGAACTTCTGGAAAAAACGAGTGATTGAAGGAAGAAAAGTCAGAAAAAATGTCTGAAAGTAAGAGATATATTCAAACGAGTCAATTTGATTTTAAGGGATGCAAAATAAAGATGAAAAACGTCTAAATCTGCATCAATTTCTTAAAAATTTCAGTATTATGAAAACAGAAGACGATATTACTAAAAAACAATTTCGGAAATTAATGGAATAAGTTGAAGAAATTATCAAAAAATCGTATCAGATTCCGAACACTTTGAGCTAAAACGGAATTAGAATACTAAAAAACCATGAAGCTGCAGAGATCCCAAAACTTCAAAACAGAGTACCCGAAGAAAAAACAAAGTTGCAGAGATCCTTTCAAACCAGTAAGATAAATTCACAGACAAAAAAAAAAAAAAAAAAACTCCAAAAGAAATCAACTTAAAACCACAAACAAATATAGAAAACTACATTTCAAAATCAAAATCAAACTAACCTCGGTGTGTTCATCCGAATCACAAGCTTCTCATACTCATCCAAACACGCAGACCACTCCATGTTTCCTTTCCTTCTTCTCTCTCTTCCTCTCACCAAACCTTCTATAAATTTCCTCTTAACCTAATCACAACAGATAAATAAACAAAGAGATTCACCAAACAAAACCAATGCCAGCTAACCCCTCCTCAAGCTCCTCTTTACTGCCTCAAGTATCTTCTCCATTGACCATATCGCCATTAACAAACCCCACCAAAGCGCTTTCTCTAACAGCCTTCTCTCTCTAGAACCCAACAATTTCTAACCTCTGTTGCTCTCTCTAACTCAAACCCTTCGGTCTCATATATATATATATATATATATATATATATATAATAATTAGATAATTAAATTATCTTTAATTAATATTTACGAAGTCACGCCTATACGCAAAGCTGGGTCGAGTCTCATGGCGTGAGTCTCGACCGACCGCACTGACTGACCTACTCAGCCAGCTATTTCCCAAACCCCGTAAGGTCAACCGCTAATTACGGACACGTGTCGTTCGATCTTTTCCATGGTTGTTCATCTGTCCAGCTCGGATGCCACGTCTGCTCGTCATTTGACCCTTGCGTGCCTTCAACTCTACAGTGACTACCACTCTAGTTTTTTATTAATCCACGTCACCTATCAGTCCACCTGGCGTGGAAACATGTGGGTCCCGTTAACGAGATGGATTGTTCATTAAGTTCAGATCTGCCGACCGAAATTATGGTCTCCAAACGAACCATAACCGCTGGTTTCGCCTTTTCTTCTGTCTTCAGTTACGGCCGTTTTTTCCTTTTCTTTTCTTTTTATTTAATTAATTGAGGTTTTATCGGTTGTAATTTATTTTGATGGTCCCAATGGCTGGTTCTAACTAACTTTTATTTCCGTCCATACCCTCGTGCCCTTTGCGTTAGTTAAAAAGCCTTAAGGGCTAAATTTGTCATTTTGAGAAAGAATGATGACTGATCAGATGCCTTAGAATCATCCAGTTGGATTGATTTTTTGAGTTGAATTCCTGGATGAGACCCACAGGAAATCGGTCTGATCTGATCAAATGGAATTGAACTATGGAATATTTCACTACTGCTTATTATAATTAGCATGTTTTCACGTGGTGTTCGTGTATTTGTTACTGTTCTTAAGGGTGATTTAGTCAATATATTAATCACTGTTTCCACACATGCACGACATATGTAGACTATTAATTGGATATAAAGGCGCGCCTCACCATTAACATGATTCCGGAAACAAGTCGTGGAAGCACGTATCAGACTTATTATGTTCTACTGTCCGTATTTTAATAATATCACAACTCGACACGTGTCACAATTCAAGTAAGTCCTCACGTGGGGCCCACTTTCAGCCTTCTATACATGGTTTCCAAATTCTATATCATCCTACACTCGCGTACGCGCCTGACGTGTCGCTGGGCCCCATCGACAAAACAGCATGACACGTCGAGTGTGAGGATACGGAAGGTGGGGAGAATGTGGGAGTATGGAGATCACTTACTCTTCTTCTGCCTATTGGTCTGACGGTCATGTGCTGATAGACAGTAGCACGTGCACCGGCTCGCCGCGACGTACGGCACCGACGCCGACGTGGCACGATCCGAAGGGCAGAGTTCGAACAGAGAACCCCACACTTCCCGACATAATCAACCATGCGAACCAAATCAAATCTAATAATGGCTCCTTAACGCTGCATGATTTCCAGCACGTCCTTTCACGATCACGCCACGTGGCAGAAGGGCATTCAATCCCGTCCGACGTGTTCAGGCATCCGCCCGTTAACTCTTAACGACCGTTATCGCCTAAGTTTGGTCGCTTAACACGAGTCCCGTCATGCCTGTTTAACCGGCAAGTCTCAAGCCGTTTTGACTTTTATCTCCTTGGCGGGAAACCCAACCCGATTTTCCCGCCAAGTGGAACGGTCATGGGCCATATCAGCAGTGGATATCCACATCGATATTGCCGAAAGAGGAAAAGAAGAGAACGTGGGTTCCACCATGAGCTGACGTGGAAAGCCAGACCAAGAGGATTGTCCAAGGGGAAGAAAATGGCTTTTGCAGGCGACGAAGGGACGCATGGAGAAGGAAACGTGACACGTGGATACAGCTGTGACGTCGATTCCCACGATGCTTTTGCATCAGATAGCACGAGAGAAGTCGACGCGGTTTTTCTTTTCTTTTCTTTTTTTAATTAAATTTCGCTATTTGAATTATTTTATTTTTGGGAAAGCCCGCCTGGATTGGTTCCTCTTTTGGCTTTCCCTTTGACTGTGTGAGGAGCTGGCGTAGTTTGGCGCGAGAATTCAAAGAGGTGAGAGAAAATAGAAAGCGTTCACACATGAAACAAAAAAAGAGCTGGAGAGACGTTTTGAATTGAACGTTATTCGATACAACGGCGCCGCAGATCTTTCTCGTGCATGACTCCCGAGGCACCATACTATAAATTTGCCACCTGGCTAATTATTCTCCATAGCCCCTTCAGCTGAAAAGAAACTCTTATTACGTTCTGAGAGAGAGAGAGAGAGAGAGAGAGAGACTGGTCATCTTAGAATGGTAAAAATCCAATCGTAGAAGAAATGTTGAAAGGTCACTACTCAAAAAGGCAAACGTATACACATTGCCAAATTCGCATGTAAATAACTGAAAGGGGCAAGTTGTTTCGTGTACTTACAATCAACCCCTATTCACATTTACGGTGCTAATAAAGTTTGCCACGTAGCAAAAAGAACTGTATCATCAGACTTCAAAATTGTAAATATAAAAAATAAAAATTTGCTAGATACTACAATTCTATTTAACATACATATATAT
>JAUPMG010129499.1:0-11532 GCA_031762675.1 Pachysandra terminalis | reverse complement strand
TTGTCCCTTTGAAGGTTGCAAATGGGAATAGATGAGAGTTGATCCCAAAGGATCTGCAAGTTAGAGTCTTCACCAACCATCCATTGACTGTCAAGAATTAGCCTGTCCACTCTGTCATCTATACTAAACCCAGCCCTATGAATAAACCTGGGGGTGATATAGGATAGGAGGGGGCTGTTAGGATGCCACATATCCCACCACAGCTAAATATCCTTGCCATTAGCTACCTTGAATTGTTGCAAATTTTTCACTTTCACTCTAGCCTGTAAAATCTTCCTCCAAGACCAAGAACAGCTTGTTGGAGGTTTGATAGTCCAAAAACATTTATGTTTGATCAAGTTGGCATATACCCATTCCACCGAGATAGACTATTTCCTGCTGATAATCTGCCACACCAATTTATACAATGCTATTTGGTTCCATTGGACAGCATTGGAAATCCCAAGACCTCTTTCAGCTTTTGGAAGGCACACATCCTTCCAAGCTACATTACAAATCTTCTTTTTTTGATCATTCCCATCCCAAAGATACCTATAGCACATTTGATTCAGAGTCTTGAGGATTTTTTTTGGCAGAATGAAGTTTGAACTCCAGTGAGCTTGAATTGAAAACAGGACTGATCTAATTAGCTCCAGTCTACCACCATAACTTAAGGCTTTAAATTTCCAGCTTTGAGCTCTTTGGTAAGTCATCTCAATAAGCTCCTTGCAATCCCTCACTTTAAGTCTTGATGATATAAGTGGCACTCCCAAATATTTGATGGGTAGCTTCCCTACTTCAATACTCCAAACATTCTTGATCTGATCAAGAGTAGTAGGTTTTCCAGCTGAAGCAAATATGAGAGATCTTGTGAAGTTTATAGATAATCCTGTGAAAGTATGGAATTCATCCATGGCCTCTTTGAGAAGGATAGCTAATTCAGTATCTCCAGCACCAAATAGAAAAAAGGTCATCAGCAAATATGATATGGGTAATTTTTGGGTTTGTGCACTTTGGATGGTAGGAGAATGGCTGTGTCACAATCCTTTTTTTCATACAACAATCAAGGTACTCCAGCACAATAGTGAAAAAGTAGGGGAGGGGGGGTCCCCTTGTCTCAGACCTTTCTTCTCACTGAATAAACCATTTAATGATCCATTGATGGACAAAGAGTAGGAAACAGTGCTGATTACTTCTTTAATCCATTCCCTGAATTTTGTTGGGAAATACCAAGCTCCAAACATACTATCAATTGCCTCCCACCTGACATGGTCATAAGCTTTCCTCAGGTCAATCTTACATGCCACTCTAGGATTACCCCTGTTAAGATGGTAGTCATTTACAATCTCATGGGTAATTTGGATGTTGTCTGAAATCAGTCTACTAGGTATAAAGGCATTTTGTTGCTCACCAACCGGGTCACAAAGAAGGGGCTTAAGTTTGTTAGCTAACAACTTAGGCACACATTTGTATATGGTATTGACACAAGAGATTGGTCTATAGTCTTCTACAAAAGCAGGAATAGGACCTTTAGGCACAAGATTCAAGGAAGCATGGTTAACCTACTTTAAGAGTTTACCAGATTTGAAGAACTCTGTGATAACCTGGCACAGGAGAGATCCTGTAATGTCCCAAGTAGCTTTGAAGAATTTGGGAGTAAACCCATCAGGTCCAGGGGCCTTGTCATCATTGAGGCTGAATAAACACTCTTCGATTTCAATAGAAGTGACACCCTTAATCAGATCTACAGCCTGAGCATCAGAGATCTTATTGTTGACAAGGAGGTGTACCAACTGTTGACTCCAGGGAGGGTGGGCTTCACCAAGGATTTCCTTGTGATAAGTTATGAATTTATCAGCAATCTTACTATGCTCCAACATATAATCCCCATTAAGATCTCTAAGAGAGAGAATTTTGTTTCTTGATCTGTGAGTCAACAGGGATTTGTAGAAAAATTTGGAGTTGTTCTCTCCCTCTTTGAGCCAAATTATTCGTGATTTTTGTTTCAATTGGGATTCATTGACTCTAAGAAGAGCACAGTACAAGGAGAACTTGTTAGCCTCTTCAGTGTGAAGGTGATTTGCAGTTCCACTCAGCAGGTCCACTTGGAGTTTGGTCAGTTCCTCCCTAGTGGTTTGAATTCTGTTATGAAGATCATAAAATTCTCTTCTACTCTGCAGCTTTAGTTTATTCTTGAGTTTCTTCAACTTAGACACAAGAATAAACATTGGGGTTCCAGTAATGTGTTCAGCCTAGGTCTCTTCAACAATGCTACAGAAATCAGGTTGGTTTGTCCAGTTGTTGAAGAATTTAAAGGTACTTTTCCTATTAGTACCCTCAGTAAATATTCTAACCAGACCAGGAGAATGGTCAGAAGTTCCAAGGGGAAGAAACTCTGCTTCAGAAGCATTAAAGTTTTGGATCCAGGCCTGATTCACCATCACCCTATCTAACTTGCATAGAATTCTCTCATGTATCTGGCTTCTGTCATTCCATGTAAACAAACATCCTTTGAACCTTAGATCACTAAGTTCCAACTGATCAATACAATCATTAAAGTCCTTAGTAGCTTGAAAATTGATTTCTCTTGCACCAAACTTCTCAATGCTGTATCTTACAACATTAAAATCCCCAACTAGTATCCAAGGGTAATTAGACTGAAGATTAGTAATGTCCCTCCAGAGAAATTTTCTTTCAGCAGCATCATTGGAACCTTACACACATCTGAACAAAGTAGAGGAGTTATTAGCTTTGAAAGTTAAAGTACCATGAACTATTTGATTAGAGCAAAAGGTAGGGTTGAACGCAACTTCTTTGTCATTCCAGCAAACCCATATCCTACCTCTATCAGATGTTGGGTAATTGAGAAAAGAAGACCACCCAAGGGCTATGTGATGAATGATTCTAGAAGAGTTAGTAACTCTCACCTTAGTTTCATCCAATGCAAAGATGGTAGGTGATTAAGTGGATATCAAATTTCTCACCTCATTCTATTTGATAGTGTGATTAAGGCCCAGAATGTTCCAGCAAAGAAAACTTATCATTGAGGCAAAGGTTTGGAGAGGGAATCTTCTTCTAATAAGGAGTTCATATGTACCACATTGGCATTGACAAGAGCATCAGTACTAGCCAAACTAGTTTCTCCTTCCTCCATTAGAATGCTGAATTTATTTGTTGAGGTTCTCAGAGGCTGAGCTGAAGGATTGTTGGGTGTCACAATCTCCATTACAATACAATCAGGGTTAGTCTCACCATCATTTGCATCCTCTTCAGTACTCAGAAAATCAGTTGTAGTTTTATACTCCCTTCCCAAATCATTGGCATTATCCTCATTAGTCCTTTCCAGGTCTGTAACATGCTCCCTTTGAGGATAATATGCAGCATTGTTATCCATTTTGGGTGTATTTTGAGGTTTGTCACCTTTCTTGAGAGTATCTTCTACTTCAAGTTGTAGGTTAACTAATCTCCCAGTAGGCTTCCATTGCTTAGGCAGCTTAGCAGTAAGAGGGCAAGAAATTGTCCCATATCCAAAACATTTACAATTAGAGCAAACTTGAGGTTTCCATAGGTACTCCACATCAATGTCAATGATTTCCTCCATCAAAGGGTTGCCAGATATGTTAAGTAAGATATTATTAAGGAGATTGGACTCAACACTGATCTCCACACATACTTTTGCATAGTTCATCATTGTGCGCTTCTTAGTGGCTGTGTCAACATTTAAAGGATGACCCATAGCACTTGCCACATAGCTAAGCCCTTCCGAGGTCCAAAGTTCAGGTGGGATGTAGAAGAGCTTGATCCAAACTAGAACTGTATTGAGACTTTCCTTGAGAAGTGGCATCTTTGGTCTCCATTCCCTTAAGATTAAAAGCTTTCCAACAAAGTGCCAAGGACTTGATGCCAACACCTTGTCTCTGGTGTCCTTGCTTGAGAATTTAAAAAAGAAGAACCCATTATTATTAGGTGTTACCTCAACAGTACTCAATTTTCCCCACAGTCTTTGAGCAATTGTCTTGACTACATTCAGAGGCAACCTCTTCTCTAGAAAATGTCCAACGAGGGTGCCTTTCCACAAGGAAATACCTGGATCTATGACCTCCATAGGAGGACAGACTACTAGCCTCACATCCTTGAAAGAGGGAGGGAAGTACGTCAGTTGTGTTCGAGAGGGGGTGCTGAGTTCGCAAATAAACTTGACCAAGCACGGGAGGCAGGCAGAGAAGGGAGGGGGAGGCAACTATGGTTGTCAGGGATAGACGACTTAGCAGGCTCATAGCCTGCAATCCCAGAATAAGGCATGGAATGGGAAGACCTCTTAGCATAGGGAGTCGCACTCTGTTCAGGACCCTGAGTAGAAAGGGGAAAGGGGAAGGGAAGGAGATAGAGATGCAGTAGGGGGCAGGCAGCCCTTCCTCAAGTCAGCTACGACAATATCCAATTCCAGAAAATCATCAGTTTGGAGCTGCAGCCCATACGCATTGACAGGAAGGGTCAACAGACTAGACGAAGAAGCAGGGGAGACCGCATTAAAAAGGCGGGAAGGGGGGAATTGTGAAAATAGGGGACCGGGTCCATCTTAGAACCCGACACGGCACCAAGGAGAATCCGGGAAGGAGCAGAGGGCCTTCCGGAAGAGAACAGACCTGCCAGAGACGGAGAAAGGACCGACTGAGAGCAGAGAGATGACGAGACTGGACAAGACATGGGGTAAACAGTTAGCCCCAGAGGAGGAGGAGAGCAAAGTAGGGGGAGATGAAGGAGAAAATGAAGGAACCAGGACAGGTCCTCCTCCAGCGGAAGAAAGAGGTGAAGAAAAAGGAGAGGAGGAGGAAGGACAAGCTGAAGAGCAAGAAGCACCAGGAGGGGGAGGATGGGAGACAAGAATACCTGGGTCAACAGAAGATGAGGCAGGGAGAGCTGAACGAGTAGCTCGGGTAAGAGGTTTAGAAGAGGAGAGAACAGGGGGAAGAAGTGAAGGGGAAGCAAGAGAGGATGCCTTGCGAGCCTTCCTCCGCATAAGGGGTGTTTAAGGATGTAGAGGGTGCAGAAGTAAGTCTCCGGTGCGAGTAGCGCGCCGGAGGGACGTCGCAGGGAAGGCTCAGCAAGCGGAAGGCTCAACTTGCGATTCCCTTGATTGGGCATTGTGCATATCATCTCATCATTGCATTGTGCATATCATCTCATCATTGCATTCCCTTGATTGAGCATGTCATGCAGATCATCTGAATGTCATCCACTCATTTCCATATCATTTATCATCCTGTAAACCATCATTGTTATACTTACTATTTATTTATGTTTATTCTACCTTGTTGTTCTATCAATTACTCATTATTGGTATTTTGTGAGGATTGGTGACATATATGGTCTTACTGGGCATTCCAAGCTCATGCGACTTGTTATGTTGCAATTTGAGTTGTGATAAGGACTAATAGGAGACTCAATGTTGTTTTGCTTCATCTCAACTCCAACATTAGGCTTAACGTTAATTATGGTACACTTATTGTAATTAATTAATTGTGTTGTATTGTATGGTGGTATAAGTATATTTGGACCTGTGACCCTCCTGTGGTCACATGAATTTATGTAAGTTATTTCTTTTGCTTTTGCACTTTGAATAATTAATGAAAGTAATTAATATTGCGCTTACTTCCTTGTGGTTTGATATGTATCCGCATTCCATGAGTAGAACTCGAAGGTCTCTCCCCGAGATCCGTGCTACTCGCTTAGGGATTTGTGCCACGGATTTTGGGGCGTGACATTCTATTACGTTCCAAATCCAAGAGTCTCGATGGAGTCCCTTAAGATTTCTAAACAGTAACTCTCACCTCATTCCACATGGGAGTGGTAAGTCACTAGATAACCAAACAAATTAAAATATATCAAAGCATATGAAAATCCTCTCTGTAATACACATCAAAAAATGAAATTTTCAAAATAACATAATAGCGGAAAATTAAATAAATTAAATACTCCAAGTCTCATATTTCAAATCAAAATCCCTATTAACTAATTAAAATATCCACAAAATCCTATTAAAAATCTATAGAAATCAATTGTCCATGTGCTCATTTTAGCCATCATCTTAACGTATATGTAGCGACCCTTGTCCGTAAATCATATTTAATATAATTTAATTATAATTAACAATAAAAATATCTTGTGATAGATTATATAAGGCTTTATGTCTAATTAACTGAAATTGGTAGTATTTGTAATTACAACTGAATAAAGCATCTATTGTGTTAATATTAGAAATTTTGGGGTCACTTTGGTTATTTTAAGATTCTGGAGATTAGTGCTTTGGGTTGGACGTATGAAGCAATGGGATTGGGGTAGTCATATGTCAATTCACTAGGGGTAGATTAGACATAATTAAATATTTATATTTTGAATTAGACGGATTAAGATAGAGATGGAAGGAAATCTTGGATTCCTCCACCTTCCATCTAGGTGCGTGGGATTATGGGAAGGTTTCCCATAACCACTTTTCCCTTGGCTTGAATCACACGACCAAAAGTGAGGAAAACCAGATCTGATCGTGTGAGCCTTGGCTGAAGAAGAAGAGAAGAGAAAGAAGAAGAAAAAGAGAAAGAAAGAAAGCAAGGAGAAGAAGAGGAGCAAAGGATCAAGGGAAAAGAGGAGCTTTCAGAAGAGATTGTTGTGATCTTCCAACGCCAAAAGTTGTAGAAAACGCTTGGGAAAAGAGGTAGTTTTTTCCTTGGTGATTATGCTAGTCATTTTCATAGGAATATGATATCAAGTTTAATAGATATGATGGTATAAGATGGATTTAGATGAGAAATAAGATGTTACTATGTGATATTTGATTTGTATATATTATATTGAGTATGGATTGATATATGTGATATTGACTTGGTTTGTATGAAGATTTGATGATCTAATGAATGATTTGATGCATATCGATAAGTTTGATGTGTAGGATGTTAAAGATAATAGATTTGTGATGAAAACCATGATTCTGGATGTTTAAATTTCATGTTTAGGATAAAATATGTTTGGTACGAATTAAGAGGATTTTTGGGGATTTTTCTGGGTTGCCACAAGTTATGGTCTGACCTAGGATCAACCGAGCCATTGACCGAAAATCACAAATATGGTCCAAAATCTCTGGACTAGCGCTCGAAGTTGGGAGGGACTGAAAGTGAGGAACCGAAGTTTTTGGTCAACCGAAGCCTGATAACTCCCATCTTAGGTGGGCAGCTAGGTCTTGGCATGGTGAGGTTGTGTATGATGTTGTTTTTGCTTTGAAAAGTGTGTATGAATGTTTGTGCAACGAAAAGACTCAATTGCCTCTGTTTTAGTTTGTTGTGACCTATTCTGGTGTGTTTTAGTCTATGGGACTATGTGGAGTGTGACATATGTGTAATAAGGTTGTGTGTGAGTTTTTTGTACTGTGGACATGATTAATGTGTGGATTTACACGTATTTTGTGTGTGGTCCCTTATAACCAGGTATTATGTGCATAAGTTTTGAGAGTGATCCTAGAAGGTTCACTATGTTATTTCAGAACTCCCCAAAGGAGGAGGGTCTGGTGATTTATGTGTGTGTGTTCTTCAGAACTCCTAGGAGGGTCTGATATGGTGGTGTTGGTGTAAGTTTAGGGTGATTAGTACCATGGATTAACATGTCCCCTAAAAGAAAATGTGGTGGTTCTTCCATGGGTTAACTTGTCTTCTAAAAGGGATAGTGGTGGTTTCTATCATGAGCTAACTTGTCACTGGAAAGAAAATGTTATGGTGTTTTTCTACCTTTGGGTACCCAATCCTTGAAAAGAAATGATTAGTTCTGTTGTAGCACATTTCTTGGGTAGAACTATCCGAAGGAGATGTGAGTGTGATTTCATGGTTAGACTAGGCCTAACACCCCACTTTTGCATACATTCAACATCTTCACTCCATCATGAGCATTGTGCATCATACCATTCATCTCATTAGCATTCTTGTATGTGTTTGTCATTTCTTCATCTGATTGCTACATGTTTGTGTCTACCTTCATTGATTGTGTGTTTGTGATGTGGAATACTTTTTGGTGATTGAATGTTGTGTATTTCAATGACTGAGAACCATAGGACTTGGCTGTTTTATGAGAAAGGATGTTTTAGCATGATTATGATCATGGGACTTGGCTGTTTTATGAGAAAGTATGTTTTAGAATGATTATGATCATGAGGTTGTTTTATGAGAAGATATGTTTTAGTATGCCTATGATCGCGAGGTTACTGGTTTGTGAGAAAGTCATGTTTAGTATACTTGTGATTATGAAGTGATGGTGTGTGAGAAAGTTAGAGATTACCATGTCTATAATTATGATCTTGGTGGTATGTGAGTAGTTATGATATTTACGATAATGACATGATTGATGAAGTTGTGATACTATGAGAATGATTATAAAGCATGTAATGTGAGAATGATTGTAAGATATGTGTATAATAGGGAATTGCATGAATATGAGTGTTATTATATGACTGTCAAAATGGTTGGCGTAGTTTCCTTGGATTATCCTATTGAGCCTCCAAATTAAGTTCACCCCTACTTGCAACAGGTTGTCCTCAAGATGGTTGGACTTGGAGAGTTGCTTGATGGTCGTGATGACTGCTACTATGGTTTTATGAAAAATGACGTTTTAGTTAGTTTTAACTTTATGGGTTAGAAATATTGTTTTGACCCTTTTGGGCATTTGGTTGTAAGTAACCTATGTTGGTTTGAAGAATTGTTTGAAGTTACAATCAAGGAGTTTAAAGTTTAAATTTTATATGGCTTCTGCTAGTTATTTAGTTATGCTCTGTTAGACCATTAATTGTATGGTTTAGATGGTTTGGCAACATCCATTGGTTCGATCTGAAGGTCATTCCCTTGGAAATCCTTGAGATTCCATATCTCAGATTCAGGGCGTAACAGTATATCCTCTCCATCTTGCACATTATAGTTCATCTGTTCTTCCTCTAAATTTCCTGAACATAGATAGGCTTGCAAGCGTAAGCTACACTTAGCTTAGTAAGTAAACAGCTCAAATACCCCCTTAAGAATGGAATAGGGACAAATCCACTAGCCAAGGTATTCTTATTGTTAATGTAGACACCCCAATTTGCACTAGTGTGCAATTTTTCCTTGTTTTGCAGCTCCTTGAAGGATTGGTTTGAGAATCGACATTCTTAAATCACCTATGAATCCAACCTTTTATTGTGTGCAACATCCCTCAAAAATCCAAAACAATCATGAAAATGACCAAAATACCCTTGAGAGCATTGACTTTTATTCTTCATTCAAAGTCTAATTTGAACATCATATTCAAAATCTAGATTGAAAATGCTTTCCAACGAGTATAATATTGGCGAGGTTCGGAGTTGTAGTGCAAAATGACCATTTTACCCCCGATAGCAATTTGATGAGGCCAAAGTTAATTTCTAACTTTGGATTTGATTTCTACATGTTAAAACTGTGAATTTCTAACTTTGGATTTGATTACCACATATGATTTTAAGTGATTTAACACGTTGTTTGAGGTTGCCCCACACATATGACTCTGAAAGAAACCCACTTTCATGCCTTTATTTTTACCCCCAAAGACTTTTTTTACTGCAAAAATACTCACTCCTCTATAATTTTTACTTTTTTACCCCAACCTCCAACCACCTTCCTTATTTATTACCTAAGTAAATCTCTACTTGACCCCAACAAATGCAGACAACTAGGGGGAGCTCGTCCTTGAAGCACAGACCGAACCCAACGCACAAACCGAACCTGAACCCCATTACGCACAGACCAACCCCAACAGACCTCCATTCTCACGAACCAGACAACCCCAGGACCCTCTGCAACTCTCGCTGACTCCACACGCCCCCGCACACCTCTCTTCTCCTCTACGACCTTCACCCCATCTCCTCACCACCGTTCCACCTCACATGCCACCACGAAACACAGGCCATTGCACCTTCACTTCCCTCCATCTTCTCTGCTCACTCACCCGCACTCCTCTCTGCCCAGTACCACCGCCGCACCCTTTCTCTCTCTTCCTCAAACACCCCTCTCTCTCTCTCCCTCTTTCTCTCTGTTTCCCTTATTCCCCGTCTTCTTCTTCTTCCTCCTCGTCCCTTATTCTTCGTCGTCCCCTGTTTCTATGTCTTCTTCTTCCTCTGTAACAAAAAAAAAAACAGACAAGAAAATATCATAACAGCCTCTTACCAAAAAAATAGAAAAATAACAAAAAGACCCCCAAAATAAGAAATAGAAAACAAACCATTCCAAACCCAACAAACCCAAAAAACCAAACCCTGAAAAACAAAAAAAACCAAAAAATAGAAAAATTGACCCTAAGGCCCCATTTTACTTTAAACAAAAAAAAGAGAAACAAGTTTAATCCCACTTGTTGCCACCTCTCAAACCGAGCTAATTAAGGAGCTCAAAGCAGAGGATAACATACAGGAGATTTGCTACTGCTACAGGTATATTTGAGGATAGCATACAGGAGATTTGCAACATCTATAGGTATATTTTCTTTTACTTTTTGGTTCTTATCATTGTATCATGTTGATTATCAAAATTTCAAGCATGTTATGAATAAACTTTTTTTGTGAATCTAATTAGTATTTTAGATTATTTTTAGGTTTTAATCCATTTATATGCATTTTATTTTGTTTTTAGGTTGTTAAAATTTTAGAATTTTCTTTTTATAATTCTGGGATTAATTTCATCATTTTAAACCATTTTTTAGGATGTTTCTAGAATTTTAGTTAATTTAGTTTATTTTGTAAATTTTCTTTAATTGTCCAAATAATCTCAAACTTGGTAACCGGTTGAACTGAGAGTAAATGGGTGCCTAACACCTTCTGACTCTCTCAAATAAACCCCATTACCTAAGAATCTGGTTAGACCACCCTAAAATTAACATTTTAGTCTATTTTGTAAAAATCAATAAAACAATGGGTGACCATCCACACCCTATACCATGGATGGTGGCGACTCCAAAATAAACCAATCGACCTAGGGTCCACCTGACCCGAGGGTGATCACAACTGGCGACTTTGCTGGGGAGTTGCGGGTTTAAACCGCGGTTCAATCTTATTTGGCCAATTTTTTTAGGATTGTTTTTATTAGATTTGATTTGCATCTTGTTGTTTGATTAACTTGACATGATTTTGGTTCAATTGTATATGTTTGTTTTAATTCAATTTTTGAACAAATGTTTTATTTAACTGCTTAAATATTGTATAGTACCCGCACATGCATAATCACAAACCCATTCTCACCTATCTTAAGGAGCTTTGTAAGATTGCAAATGTAATGACCTATACTCATTATTAGAATTTTTCCCTTTTTATTATCTATTTATGTATTTATTTCGTAATTTTTCCTTGTGTTTATTTGATTAATTAGTTTAGGGTGTTATTAGTAACTTTTATTTGTAATTGGGGGGTTAATTTGTTATTATAGATATAGTTGGGGTTATATGAGAATTCAAGTTTTGAATTTCAAATTCGGTTTTGAGTTCAACGCACAAGGTGCGTTGAACTATTCTTGGGGGGTTTGG
>JAUPMG010129488.1:0-11532 GCA_031762675.1 Pachysandra terminalis | reverse complement strand
AATTAATAAATCAAAACTATAGGTTATAAACAAAGAACATCTTAGCTTAATAGAAAACTGGTTTAATGGATTAAACTTAACTAACCAAACAAGACCTAGCTCCAATGATTTATTAGTTGGACTTAAGTAAAACCCAAGGTCATTTATATTATACTTACGTAAATTTTGACATTTTGGAATTATTTTTATTTTTGAAAAATATATTTTTTTTTATTTTCATTATCTACTATTTGTATATATTTTTAGTAGTGTTTTTTGGCCAAATAAATTTGGTCCGGATTACTAGTTGAACCAAAGGAGAGTTAATTCCTAACACCTTTTCACTCTTTTAGCTAAGCCTCCTGACACGAAATCTAGTTTGACCATCTTAAACTTCATATTTTGGTATAACTTTGGATGAATTGATAAAGCATGGGTGACCATTCACACCCGAACTCGATGAATGGTGGTGACTCTATATTTACCTGATCGACCTAAGGTCCACCCTACCGTAAGTGGTCAAAGCGGGCGACTCTGCTGGGGAGTTGCGGGTTTGAGCCATGGTTCACTTTTATTTGGCCAATTTAGATTTTTTTTTTAGGATTCTAAGTTTATTATTTTTTATTTTAGTTTCTCTTTATTGGACTTTTGAATTCATATATGGTTTCTGTGGTTTATTCATATGGCATGGTTTTATTGGGTTGATTTCATATTATGCCTTTGTTTATTTGCACTAACATTGGCAGGGCTTGATTCGGTTTGATTTGGGCTTATTGGATGGCTCAATTCAATTTATAATGTGGTTGGTTTGGCTTATGGTGAATGTGCTTGCGAAATGTTGCATGCATTATGGGATTTAACTTGCTTCAATTTACTTATTAAACTTTGTGGTTTGGCATGCATTATGGTTCGTGGGATTGGCTTATTGCATACACACACATTCATGAACATTTGCATAGAACTACCCTTAACCCAGTAAAATTAAACCCGGGTAAGTCGGCGTACCAGGATCGCTATCTTGGAAAGCGGGGCTGATAGTCTGTCTGTTTGCTCCACGGTTTGGGAACCCGTGGAACCACCTAATGAGCTCCATATAGGTGAATGAATGATTAGGACACTTTAAGCCAATCTATTTTCATGCATATTTGAGTCAATTCTAGATCGGACCAAGGTCCATGTCCATTTATTGAGTTACCCCTAGTTTGGGTCCCCTAGTTGTGCCCATTAGACAAACCTATCCGTATGGTATGGGTCCATGACCCAAGACCCAATTCATGCATAAAGAGTCCATACGCCATGACCCATGTTGCATCTAGGATGGGTGTCCACCCATGATCATTACAGGAACCAACTATTTGGACCCACTTGGGCCCAGGGACCCGGAAGAAGATCCAGATTCAGATGAAGATCCATGGAGCGCAAGGAAGGAGCATTAGGGTTTTCTTTTTTAGGCCGATTTGGCCCATGAAGGCACCTTTTTAAAATTTTAATGGTCCAAGTGACTTGGATTGTAATAATACATGATGTTTTGGATTTGAGATTGACTTATTATTTTATTGTGATGTGCTAACTGGGTACCCTAGAAAATCAAATTCATATATTGCCATGTCATGTCTAGAGTCATACCCACATGGGTGTACCCATTTAGGATCCATTCATGTGCACGGTTTACATGTTATCCATTTACGAATGAAGGCGAAGAGGCCTAAGATCCATGTGAGACCACATGGTACATGTAAGCGAAGAGAGGTTCATGTGGACCAAGGTCCTATCCGTGGGTACATCTTCAATTGCAAACCTCTTTAAGACCCATGGATACATGTTGGGCTTTTATTACATGGAGAGATATACACCATTCTCATGTGATCCATCCATGCATGTATACAAACATCCACTTTGTATAGATACACATCCATCAAATGATAACATGCTAAGGCATGCATGCATTCTCTTATATGCACATACACTTCTCTTGTATTTGTGACAACCCAAATGTGACCCTAACCCATGTCAGATCTATATGGATCCTATATGGGTAAAGGACATATGACATTAATCTTTTATCGTAATTGAGGACTTACATTTGCATGAGAGGTTTGTGCATCATACATTTGTCATACATCATGCATACATTCCTCACTTACAGTCATGTACCATTCTCATCCATGATATATTTTCATCACATCAACATACATGTCAATTCATCATGAGTTGCATACCATGACCATACATGGTAGTCATAAGACCTATGCCCATGCTATGCTCATGTAATGCAATTCAACACATTTAAGGGCTTATATAAGCTTAGGTCATGTGACCCGTGAAGTTATTTCAATATGATAATATGCCAACTTTATGAGTCCATCAGGATGGTTCTTTGCAGTCCTTCCATGCTTCATGATTCTACGCATATATCCATGCATTTTCACTTACATAGGAATATCACATTGCATGTCATCCATCCTTTTCATATTATATGTCATGCTTCATTACATATCATTCATCTAAGGGAAAATGATGCCTAACCCTATGCGTGTACGAAATCCAACATGACCTAAGCCCATACATGGACTTCATTGATCCAAATTCAAAATTCAGATATTAAGGTTAGGTATGGGTCTATGGTATATGTCACCTGAACTTATGACTTCATGACACACGTGATGTAAGTTTGGATTTCATTAATGAATAAGGTTATATATCATTGAACTCTTTCATACATTCAGTCATGCGAGCATATACATAATCATCGACATTTATAAAGCAACACGGGCTTATACATGTAATGATTATGTATCATCTCACCATGCACATTTTCCATACACATCATTCAGTACACCCCAATCACATAGGTTTCATGAATAAGGGAAAATTGGACCTAAACCTACATAGGGTTCAAAAGTTTTGAGCCCTGTGTGGGCCTAGGCCCAGTAGGCCATGCGCATTTCAGAGAGCATCGAGCATTCATATAATTGTTTTTCATTTCTTTGAATGATTATCTATGACATGATTTCAAAGTCTTTTTCCTTTTGATTCAGGTCAAAATGAGTTTGTATCCAAGGAAAAGATACTGAGAATGTGGGTTTTTTTCTTCAGAATTTGAGCATGCTTTGCAAGAATATTTTATAAATTTAGGATTTCCATGAATGATTCTCTTATGTGATTCTCAAAGTGATTCATAGGTCTTTCACTTTGAAACTCCAATGATTTTAAACCAAAAGCAATGAAGGAAAAGTCAAAATTCAAAAGAACGAGTATCTTCATAATGTCATCAAATTTTTCACATCGCAAGCACACATACATAGTCTTCCGAGATGTAGCTTCGTCACCTCAGAAGGCCCATTCATACATTTCATTCATCACAGCATCATTTATATCACCTTGAAGTAATCATCTTGCAACATCTCATCTATTGTGTTCTTCTCTGAGATTTAGCCGGGAGGACCATTCACACTGCTCACATCACATCAATCGTCACTCACTCATTTCAGTCGAATGTGCTTTCCTGAGATACCGGGAATGCCGCTCTTTTTCTCCAAGCATGTTCTCCTGAGATACCGGCAAGATTACTTCTTTCCCATTTTTGGATGTATTTTCCTAAGATACTGAGAGGACCATCCACATATCAGTCGAATGTGCTTTCCTGAGATACCAGGAAGGTCATTCTTTTTCTCCAAGTATGTTCCCTAAGATACTAGGAGGACGACTTGCATCCCTTGTTGGATGTGTTTTCCTGAGATACAGGGAGGACCGTCCACATTTCAGTCAAATGTAATTTCTTGAGATACCGGGAAGGCCATTCTTTTTCTCCAAATATGTTCTCCTGAGATACCGGGAGAATTACTTGCATCCCTTGTTAGATGTGTTTTCCTGAGAAACCAGGAGGACCATTTACATTTCATTCGAACATGCTTTCTTGAGATACTGGGAAGTCCATTCTTTTCCTCCAAGTATGTTCTTCTGAGATATCGGGAGGATTGTTTGCATCCTTTATTGGATATGTTTTCCTGGGATACCGGGAGGACCATCCACATTTTATTTGAATGTGCTTTCTTGAGATACTGGGAAGGTTATTCTTTTTCTCCAAGTATATTCTCTTGAGATACCGGGAAAATTGCTTGTAACCCTTTGTTGGATGTGTTTCCTTAGAAACCGGGAGGACCATCTAGATTTCATTCGAATGTGCTTTCCTGAGATACCGGGAAGGTCATTCTTTTTCATCTAAGTATTTTCTTCTGAGATACCGAGAGAACTACTTGCATCATATTCTCCTGAGATACCGGGAGGATCACCCATTGCATGTTTCTCTTGAGATTTAGCTCAGTCGCCTTAAGAGAAATTATTCATATCATTATCAACATCCTATCACATCATTTTTGCATCACTTCAAGCATTCATATGTCATCGCATTAACATTTGATTGCATCATAAGACGTTAGGCATGCATCATCATCATCATCATCATCATTCTTTCAGAGATATTCTGAAGTTATAGTTTTCAAGTCCGGAGGCTCATTTTATGCCATTTGCATGGATGTTATTTTCGTATTCTCGGATATAGTCATGGAGGAAGTGCTGTCTCAAGCAGATATGGAAACCCTATCATAAGAGAGATGTTAGGTCAGTACTTTAATGCTGTTAGTTGTATCCACTTTTTTCAAGGTTCATCATTTTAATGAACCTTCGACCTTGGGAAAAGAAATTTAAGAAGGTTCCAAAAATAAAAGAGAAAAAAAATATTGTTTTTAGTTTTCTAGCAGTGTTTTGTTTCAATGAAGAATTTTAATATTTTATTTCACATCATCATGCTCTTGATAATTCAGGTACATTTTGTAAAGACCTGAAAAAAAAATAAACACAGATTTAAAAAGAACATTTACATGAAAGGGTAAAATGGTAAATTAAACCACTACACCTAGAAACTAACCTAAGGTTACCATTAAACTAATGTTATAAACTATAGTAAAGGAAGTAGGATTATTGGCTAAGATTTACAAACCTAACTAAGATCAGAATTAATGGATAAATCTTACAGCCAAACAAGACTTAACACTAATGATTAATTTAAGCTGGACTTGAGTAAGGCCCATTAGACTAAAGCCTAATTAGATTAACTAAGGCCTAATTAACTTAATTAATATCTAAAATTCGTGTCAAATAAATAAGGAAAAAGAATGACTAGTTTAAATAAAAATAGGATTGTAGAATTGCAGATAAATAACAACTACCAATCCTAATACAACTCTAACATCTAAAACAAGTAGAATAAGACCAATTTAACCAAGAAAACCTTAGAAACACATTGAAATTCGTGGGAACATCTAGGAAGGACATGACGAAGGCTAAAACCCAAAATATTAGAAAAAACCTTAGTAGGCCATTAATGACAGAAAACCTTTAGCACAATCAAGGTGAGTTCTCCTTTATTCTTGCGTATTTACTTTTCATCTAATGTGATATCATGGGGAATTCCTTCTTTCATGCATATAAAACTCATCCCCACGATCATATGAATAAAACCCAAAAGTATTTCATGACCTTAGAAATCTATGTAAGTTCCTTTAATAATAGACTGTTGAAAATTTACCAAGAACCAAGAAATGTGAAGATCTGCTATAAACAAATAACTGGATGGACTAACTAATGGTGCACGAAACTGTAGGAAGGCTAGAGGAGTATTTCTAAAAAATATCAAGACCAAATAAGCCCCCTTGACCATCGGCAGCCTAACCGGGGTACCGGTTAGTCTGTCGGTTGCAGGTAGAACCCATCTGGGCAAGGCAGGCCACTGCCTAGCCTACCGGACGCATCTGGGGTGCCGGTACAGCTTGCCGGTTGCCCAGATCAGCCAGCCTTTAAGCCCCGCACAACCGGCATGCCGGCAGCCTGCCGGTTGAACCAGGCCAACCTAACCTTTGTGGGATGATCCAACCGGCGTGCTGGAAGCCTGCCGGTAGTCTGCTAGTTGAGTCATGCCTTCTATAAGCATTAGGGTGGCCTTCTATTTGATGTTTTATACTTGACCTTGCTAAACTATCATTTTTCTCTCCTAAACCTTTGGTACTTACTAATCCAAATTCTCATTGATTACCCTAACCTTTTTATTTATGAACTACATATTCCTTTACCCTACTTAATTTAACATCCTGTTATCATAATTATAAGATCAGCCTCTGAATTTTCCTTAGACCAATATAGGTAGATGATTCCTAGAAACTATTATGACATCATAACCATCTATATGACCCTCTTAAACCTTTTTAAAGGATATAATTAAAACCATTGAACTAATTGTATATTTGTTGTCTTGAGACTGCTTCTATGTTATTATATGCATTAATTGCATGATTATAGCTTTATGAATGATATCAGACCATGTTTGTGAACATCCTAAATTCCATAAAACTTGGCTTATAAACTCTATTATGTATAATACCATTCTCTTAAGCCTTGCATATCAGACCATATACTTTGGTTATATTATTTGATTATTATAAAATTAGTATCATGAGAATGTGCTCATGTTCATGCTTCTTGAATATATGTGATGTATTATTTTTGGTGTTTGATTTGCATTAATAAATGGATCTGAATTAATGAGTTGCATATAGAATCCCAGCCGAGAAGGCTATCTTATTATTTGACCTTAAGCCAATTGTTATGTATACTGCCTGAGACTCAAGGTCAGTTATACCAATTTTTCAGCCATTATGAGACTTTTATTATTCGCCCAAGGTGAGAGGTATGGAACTCAATATACTTGTGGTTAGATGAAAGGATTTGGACTATGCCATATATTGGGGACTCCAAATCTGAATCATAAGAGTCAACCTTTTGGTATTCGGATTATTCACTTTTCTACTGAGGTTTAGATCTTATTTTTGGACGCCTTGGATTTTTGCATTGTCCTACCGAAAATAAGTGGGGGAATTATGCCCTCTTCGTCGAAACCCCTTAAAACTATTATGCGCACATAGAATATCTTGCATTGAGAGTGGTACTGTGTGGGGGTAAATGGATCGAGAAGATATTCTTGCTCAATGTTTGATTGGTTAGTGTGGGGACTTCAGCCATTCGAATACCAGACTTCATGCATATTGCATTATCTTGTGTTTGCTGATATTATTGAGGTTATTTGGTGTATAATGCACTAGATATAATTATCATATAGACTTAGGCATATAGCAAGATAAAAAGACCCTATGATATCCTTATGATACAAACCAAGGTAAGATTTGGTGAGAGAACATATTGTTGTTATTTATCGTCATTCATTATTCTAATTTCATTATCATATTATATATTTCAGATCATCACTATTATATATTATATTTTGTAGTAGCATTAGGTGTTGAGTAAATACCTTGTTTTATAGGTCTACTCACACGAGCTTTGGCTTACGGATATTATGTTGTTGTTTTTCATGTTATTAAAGGAAGTAGATCACTAAAGAGAGCTTGGGAATGGGAATTCAAGATAGAAATATAAAGGATAATTTAATATAGATTAGTTGGTTGATTTCCAAATTTTGTAAGTAAGGACATTGTAATTATTAATATTATTATATTTTATTAGAACTGTGTAATTGACTTCCGCTTATGTTCTTATATTGCTTTCCACTCCCATAGCAGTATGGGGTGAGAGTCGCAATCCGACCCGGTTATGGATCCACAGATCTAAACTGGTTTGGGTCGTGACTGATATTCACTTCACCGTCGATGGTTAAAGTGATGGTAGAGGCTACAGAGTCGGTGTCCATGATGTAGCTGTACATATTCTGGGCAATAGTCTCGTACGCCTCACCACTCCATTGAAGGATCGGCTCCCAGTCAATTGCCCGGAGTATGGCAGGAACTCCATAGGATTCAACATTCATCACAACGGTAGGTCTCTCTACCATAATAGGCCGATTGTAGAACTCACTCAGTTTAGATGCTGGTTGAGGCGAAGGTTTGATATCTGAAGAAGACTTTATGTCTTCCACTTCATAGGGGTCAGGTGATGGTGACCTCCTAGAGGTGGATGCCCTAGTGGGGTAAGATTTCTTAGAAGGTTTCTTGGTGGACATACCTTTAGGCATGGTGATCCTAGGGTTTTGTAAGAGAAATGAATAAACAACAAGGCTTTGGAGAAAAAAAAAGAAAATTTTATCTAGGTTAAATGGAAATCTAGATTGAAAGAAAATGTTGATTTAAACCAAGTAAAGGAAATGCGAAAGGAAAATGGAAGATTACCTGAGAATATTGAGCTTGGAAGTCCCAAAATGACTTAGAAGAAACTTGGAGAGAGAACTAGAGAATTTGAGAGAGTAAAAATGAAATTAGAGCACAAAAGAATCATTTATAGGGCGTTTCAGCAATCTCGTGCGATTTCAACACACCGAGATGGTCGCCGAAGCCAAAAACAATTAGAAAAATAAAATTTTTTAAACCTAATTTATTATTAAAATTTTAGAAACAATTCTATCATATCAAAACACCAAATTCAAAATTTTTAAAAGAAAAGTTTTATTAGTCTGGTCCAGGTCTGGGTCTGGCATGAATAGTGCATTTTCCAGACTTAGGTCCAAAAAGAAAACTAGCAGTCTTATGAAACATCAAAATATAGTAATAAGAGTGGAGGTTAATTACTCATATATTATTATCTTCTTTATTTAGATATAGTTCCAATTCCTACCAGACTTTCAAATTCTTTGATCTGATGTATGTGCAACTACATTGACCTTAAATCTTGAAATTTGTTAGTATTGGTGTTCTAAGTTTCTTGAATTAATTCAATCAACACAACATATGCCTTAGGTCATCATATCCTTTAATAATATGACAATCCAATATACTTAGTAGAGACTTCATCCTAGTAGTTTCAACCATAGAATTGTCAGGAAAAGTTGTACTTCTTATTCCCAATTATTCATCCAGAATCACTAGTTAGGATGCACAATCAGCACACATCACACCTTACCATCACAAATCCTATACAAATATTTACTCACGTTACCCCTACAAGTCCTAAATTTATGTTCAACTTACAAAATCCTAACCTGAAGTCCTATAAAATCCTAACCTCTTACTTAAGTCTTAGAAGAACTTAGGCTCTGATACCATTTTTGTCACGAACAAATCCAGAAATTTTCAATTTTGAAACTTTCTAGTCTTATTCATGACTCTCACCCCATATTACTATAGAGTTGAAACAATAATCAAAACATAAGCGAAAGAAATATAATAGTTCTAGTAAGATATAAGTAACATAAACTAAAGACCAAATCTATTACAAACACAAAAGAGAGAGTAAATTCAATAGTACATTTGATACTTAATCTGGTTCTATGCCCATTCCCAAGCTCTCTCTCAAGACCAAGCTCCATGACCTGAAAAATATAAAATCAACCATCCGTAAGCTAAAAAGCCCGAATGAGTAATCCTTCAACACAAGGTATTTACTCATCACCCAAAATCATAAGACAAGTGTATAAATACCTAAAATATAACAACCTAGAATATGTGCTAAATGTGGTGAAACAGTAAATATCAAAGGTAACAAAGTACTTAGTTCTCTCCTAACCTCACTTGGCATTAACATAAGAGTCCACATCATAACATCTGTATGCTTAATGCTATATGAGAATTAGATCAAGCGTATCATACACTTGATACTCAAAATAATATCAACAAAGAGTTGCAGTGCTTGGTGCAAAAGTGATGCTGTATGAGATGTAAAATATAGTAAGTTCCCACATGTCTGATCCGACTTATGAGCAAGATGTCTTATCAAACATCCCCCGAATACACGGCCTTCTCAAGGATAGGATATTCTATGTGTAAAGCATAGTTTTAAGGGTTTTCAACCTAGGAGGCACAATCGCCCCACTGAATTTTTGATCATGGGTAATACACCAAGGTATCATCAAAATGAATTGCCCTCAGGGAATCATACATATTCACATTCAACAGAAGGGTAGAATCATGATTCAATTCTTTTTCCAAGCCGCACAAAAGGGTCAAGCCTTGGGAATCATCTTACCTCAAGTCTGGGAGGTATACCAACACAAGGGCTCTCTCAAAGCTTGGGCGAAAACTTCATCTTACCACAAGTCATTCGAGGCATGCCAACAAAAGGCTCTAAGCTTGGGTGAAATAATAAAGTCCATCAATAGGACAATTGGTTCAATAGGTCATTTCATCTCATATGTGAGTCTAAACCAAAAGGTATACAATGGGGTATTTGACTAAGCCATTATGGCAGTAAGGTCCATATGCCATTCATCGTATTCAAGTCCGTCAAATTAATGCAATTCACCAAATGATCCACAAACATATATTCATATGAGCATTGATAAGTCATGAAAATACCACATTTTATCACATTAATTTCATGACTTATCTGGTATTTTCTCATATTTAATTCCCTATTTTACTTAGAAATTGCCAAATTCCTTCATCTCTGTATTTTATTTTAATTATCTTAATTATGTCTAAATTACTGATGCAGAGAAATTTTTGGGACAAAGCCTGGTTCAGGCGGTTCAGACCATCTTGGTCAAAGGAAATCAAGCTCAGGACAGTTCAATTCAAGCGGGTCAGATCAAAAACCGGAAATCGAATCCGACCCGAGTCAGGTCAAAAACTGGAAACCTGATCCGACCCAACTCAAATCATTAAAGCCAACTCGACCCGATCCGACCAAGACCCATTCAAGGCTTCTAGAAGTCCCTAGCTTGTTTTGTGTTCAAATTTCATGAAGTCTTACTCCATCCAAAAGGAGGTTTCTATTTTGAATTTTGGAAAGTTACTTTCCAGAATTTCACTAAACAGATCATAGTAGTTTGGCCATAACTCACTATAAAAACATCCAAATAAGGAGCTATTGGTGGCTCTAGAAATCTAAGAATTAAATCTACAACTTACATGAAGACTTAGAAGGCTAAATCAATCGTTTGGAAGGTCCAATTTGCGATACAAGAGGAAACTCGAACAGTTTCCTGTTTGAAGGTAAAGTTACAATTTTCTTCAAGGATTCTTTTTCAAACGGAAGAGGACGAATTGGGGCTCCATAAAAGGAGAGCTGGGAACATTAGAACACAAGTTTGGGACATGGAGCAAGGCTTGGAACAAAGGGAGCATCATCATTAGTTTATTCTTCTCTTTCCTTGTCTTTATGTTCTGATTTTATTTGTTTTTGAAAAACTAAGTTTGTTCTTAGTTGTATTATGAACTAATTTGTATTACTAAGTCTTTGATGTAGTCTAGACATGATGTTTTAATTCTTAATATTATTGCTATTGAATTTTTAGTTCGTAATTTGAGTATTTTATCATTGTGCTTAACCCAATTGAGTGTTTGATCACCATTTAATTGTATTTGGTAGTTGTATTGAAACCGAGAGGAGATATACAACCTTAGTTCCTTATGATAGAATACCATATTCTACATGTGGATAGAAGTATTGGCATGATTTATGTAGCTTTGTGTAATTATACATGAAAATTCATAGATCTTAATGTGCCTACTTGCTTTTAAATTCACATAGAGATATCGTGGGTTATCGCGGGGA
>JAUPMG010129477.1:0-11533 GCA_031762675.1 Pachysandra terminalis | reverse complement strand
AGACTATCAACGAGGGAGAGGGTGCTTCCATGGCATGTATATGGAGGTAGGGCACTCTTATACATGGCAATATGCTCAGCACTTAGCGGGTTGATGGAGAAAGCCACATTCATGAATCTGATGCATGGATACGAGTCCCGTTTGATCAACTTCACTGCTCTCTTCATCCTCTTATTTGGCGTTGCAGTAGATTTCTCTATTGCTCTCTCTCAATATGTATGTCAACCTCTTTTATGCCTCTCTATAATCTCTAAATCAGTGTTTAAAACTCGGATAATGACTCAGTGGAAAATCCCATACGATTGTCCTTTAACTTAGGCATATTTAATTGGAGTCGGAAACCCATCTCAGAAAAATCTAGTTTACTCTTGAGGGTCGGCCAATACAACTGGGAAACATGATCAAAGTACTTCTGATCCAAGAGAATTTGGATGAAGGTCTTCTGTGAACTTGACTGTGTGTATCTCACACGAGGTTGACACTTGTTCCAAGTGGGCCCATAAAAAAGAGTGGCCATCACCTGTTAAGGTAGAAACCGGTTAAGGTAGATTCCAATTTCAGGCTTATTAGGTCACTTAGGGTTTTAAAAATGTAAGCCACCCTTCTTAGTGGCTCCCATCTGAGGACAAATGTCAACCTCGTGTGATGTTCAGACAATCTAGGTTCACAGAAGATCAGCGTCCAAAAAATTTGTTTCCTCTTTGTGGAAAATAGTTTTGTACCTGGCCGGACAGGGACACGAATCTTCTGTGATCCGCATCCCTGTGAACCTCACAGGAGGTTAACACATGTCCACAGGTGGGCCCCATTAAGAAGGGTGCTACATTTTTAAAACCCTAAGAGAGGGTGAACCTGAAAATGCCTTTATATTAACCAGCTTCTAGCTTAATAGGTAGAAGCCTGACTTTTTTGTGGGCCTGTTGTGGACACATGTCAACCTCCTGTGAGGTTCCCAAGGACGCGGATCACAAAAGATCCTTGTCTGCCAGACAGGGTATTTGTTACATACCCAACACAATTCAAATCAGGACGTACATGTCTATTTGGGATAGGGTATTTGTTACATGCCGCGACACAATTCAAATCAGGATATGTCTATTTTGAAGGCATGAGTCCCACCAATCATGCATTTATGTCATTGGCATGTTCTGTGATGAATGGTGTCAGGGCACATAACAAATATCCTATTCAAATATAAAATTATTTTCCACCAATCCGAGTTTTAAAAGACTGCTTTGAAGTCTCAACCAATGTATTAAACACCAGACCGTGCATCAAACCAGTGAGGAAGCTTCCTTATAAAAAAAAAAAAAAAAAAAAGCAGTGAGGAAGCTGGCCAATCACCAGTTCAAACGGAGACAGTGTAGAGACGTAGAAAACATAATTAATTAAAGAAAAAAGAGAAAATCAATACTGCTTGGTTCAATCCAGTTTTTTACCAGATTAGACATGGTTTCCACTGGTTCGTACCAGTTTGATCCTTCCACACTGGTATAATAACCAAATAATCCGAGCTTTGAACCAAACTGTTGAGATGTCCAATCGGTGATTCAACCATTTCAATAATCCGGTGCAGTCCGGTATTAGCAACATTGCTCTCAACTATATTAACTGCTCTTTCAACATTAATAAAAGATGTGAAACTGAAGTTCAGACATGGGATGTTTCTGCAAGGTATCAATCATCATACCAAACTAATAAAGCCACCAATTAGAGGAACATTGTTAGAAATATCTCATCTGGATATATCACCAGCAGTCCTATTTCTTTTCATGATTAGTTCTCCCTTATCAACTGAAGATCATGGCTGATAGCCTACATGCAAGGTCTACTTATTAATTTGTTGGAATAGCCTCTCTCTCTCTCTCATATAAAAAGTATGATCACTTTGATCAATATTGTAGCCATCCAATTGGCCCCTCGAATTACTGATCATATTAATATTTGTAATATATCGGGAGTCAAGAAAGAAGTTTATTAATATTTGCTTTGAAGAAGTTTGCTTCTCTCATATACTGATAGTATAAATCTATAATTTCTGTTAGGATTGTCAATGAAAGGGAAGGTATGCACAGGTACTATACCAAACCTCAAGGGAGGTAATTTTTATATCTTTCTACCCTAATCCCGGAAATTAAATTGTGCGTACGGAATGAAATTGGAGTCAAGAGCTAGTTGATCGATCAGAGTTTTGGATTGCCTGCTGCATGTTTTCATCCACAGTTACAAGCATTTACTATTTCTAATGTTAAATTGCTAATGGTTAGCAGCAAGTTAGCAGTTTGTGTAATGGATTAAAATCATCTATTGCCAAACTCTCTTTGATTGCTACAACGTAGGCCTTGCAATACACGTCAGGGTGTTGAGGTTCCATATCACCTGGAGAGTAGAAGTTACAGCATTGATTGCATTGTGCATCTACGCACGTCACGAGTGTGCGTGTCACTCGTTCAGACTTCTAGAAGGTGTAGTAGAGTCTGGATGTGTAGCATGCATTCGCACAATCCTGCAAACATGTGACGTGCCTGGATGCACGTTACAGTTGATGTTGCAACTTCCATGCTCCAAACGATGTGGCACTAGATCTGCCCACATGCACCTACATTGCAACAATAATGAGCGTGAGTACTCTTACAATCAAGTCACTAACAACAGTAATTCAATAAATTTTGTGCTTAATACTATATGCTATGTATAAAGTGAGTAGGAGACTTGATCATACGCTTAGCTTTTCATACTTGAGAGGAAAGAGGGGTTCGAAGCAAAGGAGATTAGAGGCAATTAGGTCGGTTCTCTTGATGAGGAACTTTGTCCGTAGAGAGTAGATCTATTGCCCTCCCCTCCGAGGTTTGCATATTACCTTTTATTGGCTTCAAGTCTTCTTCCCCAACCTTCCTACCCCTGGCCTAACCCCCTGTTCTTAACCCTCTCCCCACCTGGTTACCTCAGCTATCCGTCCTTCCTTCTCTCTCCTTCTGGTTCAAATACCCACCCAGTTAACCCCTTTTCCCAACACCCTGTTCTGGCCGGCAAGGCTTTTTGAATCACAGCTTCCGCTTTATCTTCTTTCATTATGGATAACCTTACTACAAATTCCAGTCGCATGTTCATACCTCGTTGGTGAAGCACTTTAGATTCAGAAACTCGATGAGACTTGAATCTGTTATAGGGCATCTTATTTGAAAAACCACACTTGTTTACGTTGTACTTTTTATTATTATCATCTTATATTAAGTTGTAACTTAAAATTATTTGTTGCATAGAAATAATTCTCTTTTAAATGTAGTGTTGATGATCCAGTGACCTAATTAAGCAGCCACGTGTCACCTGCTTGACCTATGGACCATGGGTCTAATGGGTCACTCGACCTGGTTTGACCTGGTCAAACCCGGTCCAACTTAGTTCAATTTGATCCAACCCAACCGGTCCAATTTGGTTCAATTTGGTCTGACTCCGGTCCAATACGGTCTAACTAGTCCGACCCGGTCTTACCCGGTCTGACCCGGCTATTATAAGCTATCTACATGTGACTCATCTTCAATTAGATATTTTTCATATAATCTATCTATATGTGACTCACCTACATTAGATATTTCTTATAATCTATCTACATGTGACTCACTTTCTATCAGATATTTATATAAGCTATCTACATGGTGACTTATCATCCACATGTCACATTCTCACTTAAAACTTGCAGGCCAAGTCTACTTGGAGGCCAAGTAAGACAAAGCTATATAAAGACTACTTCAGCATAAAGAAAAAGGGGGGAAAATCTCAGAGCATCAGAAAAGCTCCTGAACATAAAAAAAAAAAAAAAAAAAAGGGAGTAAGAACACTACAGAAGGAAACATCTCTTTCCTTCCATCTCTCTATCTCTTCCTCTCCCTCATTTCTTTCTTATTTCTTTCTTCATCCCCATATGATTGAGATGTTTATTGTATTCCATGTACTTCTAAATAGTAAAAAAATACCTCCTATGAGGTGACTCCCGTGGACTAGGCATATTGCCGAACCACGTAAAAAATTCTGTGTATCTCTATATTGGCTATCCTCCTTCTCCCTCTTCTTTTTTATGTTTGTTGAACATAGGCGTAACGCCATCTGAATGACTGCTCGACGGTTTAGGCGGACGGTTGAGACACCCCGCGTGCCTAAACAACACCTTATCTAACTTCAAGTAGTGCGGAAATGACCGACACGCGACGTCGTCATGTGCTCGTACGATTTACACTCCTTTAAACAACTCGATCTCGATCGGCAACTTAAAGCGAGTCAAGCATTGAAAAATTTCAAATCAACAATGTCATTCCTCAATTAAGTATAAAAGTAACAAAAAGTAATATATTATAAAAAGTATTAATATGGCTACTTCAGCATAAAGAAAAAGCTATATAAAGACTACTTCAGCATAAAGAAAAAGGGGGGAAAATCTCAGAGCATCAGAAAAGCTCCTGAACATTAAAAAAAATAGGGAGTAAGAACACTACAGAAGGAAACATCTCTTTCCTTCCATCTCTCTCTATCTCTTCCTCTCCCTCATTTCTTTCTTATTTCTTTCTTCATCCCCATATGATTGAGGTGTTTATTGTATTCCATGTACTTCTAAATAGTAAAAAAATACCTCCTATTAGGCGACTCCCGTGGACTAAGCATATTGCCGAACCACGTAAAAAATTCTGTGTATCTCTATATTGGCTATCCTCCTTCTCCCTCTTCTTTTTTATGTTTGTTGAACATAGGCGTAGCGCCATCTGAATGACTGCGCGACGGTTTAGGCGGACGGTTGAGACACTCCGCGTGCCTAAACAACACCTTATCTAACTTCAAGTAATGCGGAAATGACCGACACGCGACGTCGTCATGTGCTCGTACGATTTACACCCCTTTAAACAACTCGATCTCGATCGGCAACTTAAAACGAGTGAAGCGTTGAAAAATTTCAAATCAACAATGTCATTCCTCAATTAAGTATAAAAGTAACAAAAAGTAATATATTATAAAAAGTATTAATATGGCTTGCATGAGTTGAAATATTGTCCATTTAACCTATAAAATAAAAGTAGTTGGATGATCTAACCACAAAAGTAATTACCTTTTTGTACTTTAGGTTATCAAAGAGATGTTTTTATAGACCTCTTGCTTAGATTATAAAGTTCTTTTTCTACATATCGAAACACGTTGTTTTCGATGAACGACGTTTTCCCTACCCGTTCTCATGATTCCTTTGGTTTTCGTATACAGGTGAAAGGCGAGACACTCACATTCACATCATTTCCAGATTGGTCTGAACCCCAATCTCTGATGAAGGATTAAATATTAGCAGCGTCAAAAGCCCGATTACTAGGATTTGGAAACCAATTGAGCCCTCCTTGATCTGCAACGAATAACCGTATTACGGTGACCTTAACACGATCTTATCACACCAACCTTGGAGTTTGAACGGGCGTATTAGCACCTGGGAGCATCTGTCAAATGAGTGTGAAGCCAATAGATCCCCGTATTCGTCTTCAAGGATCTGACGATCTGGGTGTAGATCCCCGTCTTTGACCAGGGTTTACCATGACGAGCTCTTCGTGCGCGCGCAACTTCATGGCCTCGTTCAGATTCAGCAGAGACGTCGAAATCCTAGTAAGGGTAACAATTTTAAAATCTCGTGTTAAGAGTTCCATCCATCAGACGTAAACAAACATTCTCCTCCAGAGCGATCAAACCCCCCATTGAAACTGATAGTCCTTCCGAAAAGCTCAGCGCCACCGCTAGCTCGGCAGAGAGGCGCTCTGAGATTGATGGTGCTGTTGAGTCAATTCCCTCGTGCCAAGCCTAAACCCAACTAACCCTGGTTTAGTTTCTGCCTGGCCTTGTCAGTTTTTTTTATTTTTTGGGTATCATGCCTTGTCAGCTTGATATGGCAGATAGCCACCATGCCCTACGAGGTATATTGAGGAAAAAAATCCTCTGCCCGACTGGGGTAATACCCCCGTTGAATTAATTGATGCCACATGTCTTGGTGTCCAGCATGTCATTTTTCACTCATTTACAAAAAAGTTAAAGAAAAAATAAATTTAAAATAAAAGATAAATCGAATTCTCAAAAAAGTAAAAAACAAAACAAATTTAAAACAATTATAGCTGTCTCCTCTCCTGTCATCTCAGCCAACCCGTCATCAGACATGCCGGCCTCTCCGATCGGAATCGTCTTTCGCCAGAATCTTTATTAATGCCAGTAACAATTCTTGTTCGTTTTATAATAAAAATTAAAAATAAAGAAATTAAAAATAAAAAAGAAGCAATACTCTCAAAGAAAAGTAATAGAGAAGACAGAAGACAGTGTTCTTGTCGGAACCCGAGTCACCGGAATCCTTCTCATCGGGTTTCCTCTCCAGGAATTTGTGCTTAATCGAAGATAGAATCATAGAAAATTTCCCTTTTTAGTTTATTAAATTCTAATCGATTCATTACTTCAAGTAAACTGATTGAAAAGATGTTGAATTTCAAAGTCTCCATTTGGGTTTACAATTGTCATTTGGAGAACAAATGCTAAATCTGTTATGAAGAAAATTATAAAGATTGTTATAGAAATAAAATAAAATATGTTTGCACTTACAATTATCAATTTCCATGGCATGCGCTTATTTAAGAATTATCAATCTTTCACAGAATTTTTCTTAAGCATAAACCATAGCCCAACAGCAACATCATGCACACCAAAAAAACAAAAAGCAGCTCCAGCAAAAACATCCAGTAGCAAAAACCCACATCAGCAAGGCTAAAGCACCCACTAGAAGAGTGAGGCCAGCAGCAACAATAGCCGCAGAAATAAGAGGCAGTAACAGGGGAGAGCAACAACAGCCGCAGAAATAAGAGGCAGTAACAGGGGAGAGCAACATCTACCAAAACACCAGTACCAAGTGAGCAATAACAAGTTAATGTGTGCAAGAAAAAAGCAACAAAACAGGGGAGAGCAACATCCACGGAGCAAGATTCCGGCGAAAGCCGATTCTGATCGGAGAGGCCGGCGTGTCTGATCACGGGTTGGCTGAGATGACAGGAGAGCAAACAGCTATAATCATTTTAAATTTGTTTTGTCTTTTACTTTTTTGAGAATTCCATTTATTTTTTATTTTAAATTTATATATATATTTTTTTAATTTTTTATTGTAAATGAGTGAAAAATGACATGTTAAACACCAAGACACGTGGCATCAATTATTTGGGTGGGGTATTACCCCAGTCGGACAGAGGATTTTTTTCCAGGTATTGATGGCTGCACATGAAATCGTAACGTTAGCATTAACTCCCCTGTCATCAAACGTGTCACACGATTTAACCTTAATGATAATTATCTCAATTTAATAATGCTCCCCTGTCATCAAACGTGTCACACGATTTAACCTTAATGATAATTATCTCAATTTAAAGAGCTTTCGTCTTTACAGCTGACAATTCCAATTTATTATTTGATGGCAGTCAGAATTTTCTTCTTTCCGAATTTTTTAATTATAAGAAGCTTCCGGAAGGGGATTTAACTAATGTTACTTTTTATGTCAACCCCCAGCTAACCATCTCGAATCTTGACCTGACTAGTGGACATACAACCCGAACCATAGTGGACTTAAACGATTCCCTAACCCAATCCATTTCGGACCCTACTTGGCCGGGGTGGGGACCGTCTGACCGTTTCTAGGTTGCAACCCATATCCTGACCCGAGTAACTCCAATTCATGCCCAAGTCCTAATCTGGACCCGGGTCAATCCCTTCCTGCCTTTCGAACCCGTTGAACCAAAAGACCTAAAAGCATTGTTGACTCTAACAATGCAGACCCATGATGGAGGGGATGGTATGGGCCCTAAGAAGAGAAAGTTAGTATCTATCAATCTTAGTTCTGTTCAAACCAAAAACAAACTCAGCAATTACGAACCCTCCTTTTCGTATGTCTCGAGAAAACCTCCATGAAGATACTGGCTGGGAATTGTCAAGGGATCGGCCACCCCTTGACAAAGGCGCATCTAAAGAAGATGATTAATATCAATAGGCCCGACCTTGTGCTTCTATCATAAACCATGGCCTCTGCCAAGTGCTCCGATAGAAGCATAAGGCGTTTTGTTATGATAAATTTTTTTGTGGCCGAGTCTCAAGGACACGCGAAAGGCTACTAGATATTGTGGAAAGATGAGATCAAGCTTGAAATTTTGTCAGTTAACAGTTGGGTCATTCACATGATTGTAAAAGACTATAATGAACCTTGGACTGTATCTTTTATTCATAATAACTCTATAGGATGTATCCAGACTAAGCAATGGGAGGAGCTAGAGCCGTTTGCTGGAGAACCTCTCTACCTTGGTTGCTGGTTGGCGACTTCAATATCGTGGTGCATCAGCAAGAAAAAAGAGGTGGGGGTTCATATCATGTAAAAGAATTCAATTCTTAAATGCTTGTAGCTTAATGGAAATTCAGTTCAAAGGGCCAACCTTTACTTGACCAATGGCCGGCATGGCATTGGTAAGATTTCTGAAAGGCTCGACACAACTTATGTAACAATGAGTGGGCCCACAAATATCCTAATGCGATTATTAAACATAACCCTATCATTGGTAAGGCCGTAAGTAGGGTGGGTTGGGTCGGGTTCCAACCAGTTCGGGATCGGCCCGAATTGAAATCAGCTGGCTTGAACCCAGCCCAGACTGAACAAAACCCTAACTACCTGAGCCCAAACCCAGCTTGAACTCAATTGCAGAATTTTTTTTTTTTTTTTGAAGCTGGTTTACCAATGCCCTTAAACCCCGAAATCTCTTCCATTTAAACAGAACATCACAAAAACCAAGCCCTAATATCTCCAATCATTTAAAAAAATGACTAGTCTGTTAAAAAAAAAAATCTATTCTCCAACAAATCACATTCACAATATAGCAACTGAACACACAGAGCTAAAAATGGAAGAAGAAAGGAATGTATTTCTCAAGCGGTGTACCTTTCGAGAGCTACTGCACTTGCGGTTTCTTGCGCTGAGCCGAGTTCTAATGGGAGCAGATAAAGATGAATGTTGGATGGAGGTCGGGAGGGAGAAGGGAGGAGAATGGCAGCTTTTCTTTTCTACTCACAAAAAGCTCTCTACCTCTCTCATGGCATAAGAGATAGAATGATTCAATCATTAGGGTTTTGTGTCTATTGAATAATATGAGCCGGTGGATTAAAAATCATCAACGGCTCATATTATATAAGCTTAAAATAAATAAATAAATAAATAAATAAATATATATATATAGATTTATAATTTATATTTCACTACAATGTCTTTAACGGCGGTCATAGAAAGACCACCGTTAAATACCGTTACCTCAGCGGTCTTATGTGGCGGCCGAGAAAGGTAATTATTGACGGCAGTTTTTTGTGGCCGCCGACAAAGGAGTAAGTATAGTCGGCGGTTTTTTTGTATCCCGCCGATAAAGGAGTAAGTATAGTCAACGGTTTTTAGGAGAGCGCGAAGAAAGGAGTAAGTATTGTCGGCGGTTTTTGGAGGACCACCGAGAAAGGGGTAAGTATAGTCGGCGGTCTATTAAAGCCGCAGACAAAGGAGTAAGTAGTAACCCACGATACCCTCTTCATTTGTCTCTCGCTCTCTGCGCTTTTCTCTCCCGCCCTCACAGCTCTCTTCCCTCACGATTTCCCCTCTCAATCCAGCCCTTTACAGGTCTTCCTCCCGATTTTCTCTCTCCCTCACTCGCCCTCTCGATTTGCTCTCTCTCTCTCTCTCTCTCTCTCTCTCTCTCTCCCCCTCACTGTCCCTCACGATTTCGCCTCTAACTCCGTCGCTGTCACCTCGACGCCATCGAACTAGGGTTTCTAATATGTTCATTGTTTCAGATCTTGTGATTCTGTTCTTCTCGATCAATTGCTAAAGCGACGACTGTAATTTTTGGATTTGTGATCCTCTCATGTTTAATTGGATTGATTTCAGGTATTGGTTTCTGAATTGCTTATCAGTATGAAATCTCTGCTTTTTTTTTGGTAGTTATTGGTGTTTTACCTTTCTGTTCTAGGGTTTGATCAGTTGAAGTATTGAACTATTTCCTTGTCTCCATGATGATATTATTTTGCTGTTGGATGGAATTCTCTGTTTTCTATTTGATGTTGATTGAGTGTCGATCTGTTCTAGAGTTATGATTAGGGTTTTCCTTGATCCTAATATATTAAATTTCATGTCACGAGTTTGAGATTTCAATTTTTTTCAACTAGAAATGCAAATGTTCAGTTGAGTAGCTAGGGTTTTATCTCTCATTTCAAATTTTTTCAGTTGGAAATGCATATGTTCAGTTGAGTAGCTAGGGTTTTATCTCTCACGACCTGTCTTGAGACTCTAATCTTATCTTGTGGAAGTATTGCAAGAGCCAATGGATGTTTTTTCATATTCTCCTTCTAAGTTTATGACTGCTATTTTTCACATTTTGTTTTACATATTACTTCTTATGCATACTAATTGTTTAACAACTTTTCCTCATAGCCTTTACCCTATTAGTTGTGTTTTTGACTGTGCCCGGAGCTGTGCTTGTGGTTTGAAAACAAGGGACTCCTAATTGACATCTCATGTAATGTATGTTTATCGTATTTTTCATCTATTAGGTCTATGCCTGCTATTTTTTATGTCCTTGCTTTCAAGCCTTACAATTCTACATACTCTAACCTTCTCTTGGTGCATGCAAAGCAAGTGAGTTTCTCTTTTCATACAAATGTACTTTGTTTGCTATTCTATAGGAAAACAAAGGAATAAAAGAAGAAAAAACTATGTAATCATGGTTTCAAAGATGTAATTCCATGAAGTTATACTAAAGATTTTGTAATGACCTAAAAGCCTTAAGAAATGTTTTCCCTTATTGTATTATTTGGTTGTTTTAAATTATTTAATATGCATAAGTTAGTGTGTTTAATTTAAGTAGGGTGTTTCCGTAAATTAGCATGTTTAGTTAGGGGCCCTTTTAGAGAATAGGCTTTCTCTTTGGGGTAGTCTTGTAAAGACAGTTTTTCTCCCAACTGTTGAATGCACAGTGGTGTGTGGAACTAGTCGTAGGGAACAACCTTGATCGTGGTCTATTGGAGTCGTTGAGGGAGAGATAATAGGGAGACAATCCCTATACCTCATTCCATGATCCCTTGTTCTTCCCAATTCAAACTTGAATTGAGATCTATTGTGTTTTGAGAAAGAAACGTACGAGTTAGAGAGGGAGACTGCAAATCTGAAACTAGACTCTGTTTCAGATTGAGGAAGAAGGAGAGGAGGAGCACCAATCTGAGGTTCATTCGTTTGCTTAGCTTCATTCGAATCAAACCGGTAAGTAGCTTATCCGATTACCATTTGTAAGATCATATGTGATGTATTGTTTTTACCCATTCTTGAATGATCGAATCACTGATTTTTGGCATAGAATTACTACCCAAATCTCTATAGAGTTATCCTACTAGTAATGAATGAGCATGAGTTAACCATTGTCAAATATATGCTGACTTTGATTTGGTTGAATCACATGGATTTATAAAT
>JAUPMG010129466.1:0-11533 GCA_031762675.1 Pachysandra terminalis | reverse complement strand
AGATCTTTACCATAATCTTAATACTTTTACACTTCACTTTCTCTTTTGTTTCATACGATTTACTATGTATGTACTCCTCGAGTTCATATACAGCTAATATTTTATAAATCATACCGAGGCAACTTCATCTGATTTTTTGGGTCCATAATAATCATAAACATCCATACAAATTATTTAAATCATCATCCAAAGATCTTAATCTTCTTTTACAATTGCAACTATAGACTTATATATCATCCCAAGTTACCCACACCTTATATAAAAACACTTGTAACTTTGCCAAGCCAAACCACTAGGCCTTCAAACAATCTCCAACTGCAAAATCGATCGATAGCACATAGTGCGATTGATCACAACTGGCAATCAACCCAGAAATTTTCTACTTTTCCGTTGTCAAACAAGTTGCCTTCACCCATGTCGTGACCCAACAGTGTCTGCGGCAATCCAACTATAAAATCCATGGAAATGTGCTCCCATTTCCACTCTCCAATCGGCAGTGGCTGAAGGGTACCTCCTGGCTTCTGGTGTTCTGCTTTGACTTGCTGACATACAACACAACAAGCTGTAAATCTGGCAATGTCGGCATTCATCTTCTTCCACCAATAGTATATCTTCAGATCCTTGTACATCTTGGTGTTGCCCGGGTGTATCGAATAGCATGATCTGTGAACCTCTCTCAAGATCTCATTCTTCAAGTCATTGCTGTCTGGTATGCACAGTCTGCCTTGCATTCTGACGCTGCCATCCTCTTCGATAGACCAATCCGGCTTGTGCTTGTCGCGGGCCAAACCTTGTAGCCACTCGTCGTTCTTCTGTGCTTCCACGATTCTATCTTTCAAACTCGGCTGGACAACAAGGGTGAATAGCCTGGCTCTGCCTTGGCGGATATCCACTCTGATTCCCACATTTGATTTTGCTTCAAGGAGACTCCATTCCTAGACTAGAAGGTGTGCAAGTAGGCTCCTCGGTTTCCTACTGAGAGCGTCAGCAACTACGTTTTCCTTCACCGGATGATACTATAGGGTGAAGTCGTAGTCATTCACCAACTCCGTCCATCGGCTTTGTCTCAAGTTCAGCTCTTTCTGCGAAAACAGGTACTTCAAGCTCTTGTGGTCGGAGAAGACTTCAAACGTCTCGCTGTACAAGTGGTGCCCCCAGATCTTGAGTGCGAAGACAACTGCAGCAAGCTCTAGGTCATGGGTCAGATAGTTCTTCTCGTGAATCATCAATTGTCGAGAAGCATATGCCACAACTTTCTGATCTTGCATAAGCACACAGCCCAATCCCAAGAGCGAAGCGTCGGCGTAGATCTCAAACAAAACTCCACTCCGCGGAAGTGTCAACAATGGGGTGGTGGTCAGCCTCTTCTTCAGTTCTTGGAAAGCCTCCTCACATTCCTCTGTCCACTGATATCTGACATCTTTCCTGTTAAGGTGGGTGAGAGGTACTGCAATGCGAGAAAAGCCTTCGATGAAATGACGATAATAGCCTGCGACTCCCAAGAAGCTGAGAACCTCAGTCACGTTCCTTGGTCTCTCCCAATCCATCGCTGCTTCCACTTTAGCCAGGTCTACTGATATGCCTTCCTTGGAGACAACGTGTCCCAAGAACTTCGCTTCGTCTTGCCAAAAGTCGCACTTGTTGAACTTGGCGTACAATTGATTGTCCTCCAAGGTCTATAGAGTAATTCGGAGATGATCCTCATGTTCTTCCCAAGTCTTCAAGTAGATGAGGATGTCGTCAACAAAAACCACAACGAACTGATCCAAGTAGGGTCAGAACACCCGATGCATCAAGTCCATGAACGTGGCCGGGGTGTTCGTCAAACCGAACGGCATGACAACAAACTCGAAGTGCCCGTAGCGGGTCCTGAAAGCAGACTTTACAATATCGCTCTCCTTGATCCGAAGCTGATGGTATCCCGTCCTCAAGTCAATCGTGGAGAAATATCTGGCTCCCTTAAGTTGGTCAAGCACTTCCTCAATCCTCGGCAACGGATACTTGTTCTTAATGGTGACTTGGTTCAGCTGGCGATAATTCACTCATAGTCTCAAAGTTCCATCCTTCTTCTTAACAAAAAGAACTGGGGCTCTCCAAGGCGACAAACTAAGGCATAAGAATCCCAATGGTAGTAGCTCGTCCAACTAGAACTTGAGTTCCCTCAACTCGGTAGGCGCCATTCTATAAGCAGGCAAGGCAATAGGGTGTGCATCCGGCACTAGGTCGATGGAAAATTCCACTTCCCTCTTAGGCGGCAAACCTGGAATGTCTTGAACGACGTTCCCAAATAGACAAACAATTGGAATGTTCTCAAACCCGAGTTTCCCTTCCATGAACGGTCAAGTACGGCTAACTGATCAGACAGATCAGGTCGAAGCCTCTTGAGCCTTACAGATAGTCCTCCAGGAAACACAAGGGTTAACATCCTACTATAACAGTCAATCACAACACAGTATGCTACTAGCCAGTCCATACCCAAAATCACATCATATCTACTCAAATTCAATACAATCAAGTCAAATGGTGTTTCGTTCTCTCCTATGGAAACGGGACAAGACTTACACATCCTACTCAGAGAAGTGGGGCCACCCACTGGGCTCTCTAAGGTCAAACTAGGGTTCAATACACTACACTTCAAACCCAGAGTACAAAAAAGGTCATGCGAGATGAATGAAGTAGATGCGCCCGTGTCAAAGAATACAAGTGCATGAGTTGAGAAGAGTAGTAAAGTACCTTCCATCACTTGGCATCCTTGGTTCCTTCACCTCGTCCTCAATCGGTGCCGCCGGCGGAGCTACTCCATGAAGCCGGCCCTGAGGGGGCTGGTAGGTCCGCTGGGGCTGCTGCTGGGGCTGGCGAGGCGGCGCGACTGGCCCTGGCTCTCGCTGCTGGAACGGTTATGGAGGAGCTAGTCGGTGCTGCTGTGGAGGTGGTCCAAGCGGGGTTTGAGCATAATGCGGCCGTGGGATCATCTACGGATCCGTGAAAGGTCGGGGCGGGGGATCTCTCTATCCGGTCGTCTCGATCCGAGGCGGCTGGCGGCATGCCTTCTGGAAGTGTCCCGTCTTTCCACAATTATAGCATTGCGGCAGGCGGGTGGGATCCGTGTACGATGAGCGATGCTGGCACTCTGGCGTCCTGCTCCTCTCATCCCTCTTCTTCCGCTTGTCCTTCTTGGTCCCTTCTTGGGGTGCACGACTGCTCTGTTGCTTCTCCTTGTTCTACTTCTTCTTCTGTTCACAGGCCTTCAGAAACTCTACATTATTCTTCTCAACCTTACGGGCCACGTCTACGACCTCATTGTATTGAGTGAAGGTCCGGGTGATCAACTTCCCCTTGATGTTGCCGCGCAACCCGTTCTTAAACAAATGAGTCTTCTTGGCTTCCATGTCGACCGCATAAGGGGTGAACTGAGACAACTCCGTGAACTTGGCCTCATACTCGGCCACAGACATAGCTCCCAGTTCTAACCTCAAGAACTCTATCTCCTTCTCTTTTCGGATGCTCAAAGGAAAATACTTCTCCGGAAACAATTCCTTGAACCGGTCCCAGTAGACCTCCTCCTCCAATGTAGCCGAGGATGACTTCCACCACCGACTGGCCTCTCCCTATAACATAAAGACCGCAAGTATAACCCGGTCTACCTCATCACACTCTAGTGCCTCGAAGATATGCTCCAAATGGTCCAACCATCTCTGTGCCTCTGATGGATCTGCAGTGCCCGAAAACTTTGAAGGGCCCAATCTATTGAACCCTTCCAAAAGCTTCCCTGCCGATATCTCCTTGGGCGGGGGCGGAGGTGGAAGCGGATGCGTCTGCTGATATTGCCCCTGCCTCATCATCTCTGCCATATCCTCAAGTGCGCGGTAGACTCCCGCCAATTGAGGTTCCCGATCCTCCGGGGCTCTAGAGGAAACAAGATGAACCCTTAACAAAAAGATAAGGGCATCCACGAATGCACAAGTATATATAGTTAATGAACTGGAGTCAATACGCTCCACCCTCTCAATCCCTCAAATACATACAGACCAAAGAAAGATATACAAAAAGAATCTCTAGTATGTCCATGGTCTTCTCATAGCAATCAATCAGCAGTATCGGCCATAGTCCTCATCCGGCCTATAGTACTCCCCTGAGATGTTAGGAACCCAAAGGCATGAGCTACACGCCCAGTAAATACAATGTGCAGATAAAGTGTAATAACTAGGATGCTTGCGTATGTATGCGATGCCATGATCGATGCAAGGGTTCATTCATTTATATGCAATGACATGAACAGTTCATAATCGACCCAACAAATGTCTAAGCAACTACGTGGATGCAAATGCATGTCGTTGATATTATGATGTGATATATGCCCACGCCTGATCCGGACTGTATCACCATTTATCTATCCTTAGATACACGACCCCTTTCGGGCTAAGGACACCTCGCCGATTCTGTGTGTACATCACAGTTTTAAGGGACTTGTGACCCCCGGGAATTCATGCCCCGCTTTTATTTTTATCCGGGACGCACCATCTCAACAGGATTGTCCAAGGGCATCATCTTCGTGAACCTCCCTTCGTGACATAGTACCCATTCACAACTATCAATAGAAATTACCTTCTATACATATAATACGATATATATATAGTTATCCGTGGGCTCTTGGGGTAGTTAATCCCTCACCCTTAAATCATCTTGGATTTATAATAGATATAGTCCCTCATGGGACACCAGAGTCTTAACTCTCATTTGGGTCTCATCCTAGAGCCCAAGTATCCTCACATTTGCCCTCTTGTCCTTTTTAAAGGATTTAGGGGTAATCTGTGGTCCAAGTCCTCCCAAACATTAAATAAAATAGGGTTTACATCAACACTCTACATGGACCATGTGAGGTGCAGACTGGTCCCACTGACCATGTGAGACCGACGGACTCACCGACAGGGGCTCGGTGGGTGTGTTTTTCACCCACCAGCCTCCGTCAGCGAGTCCATCGGCGCACCGACGCACTCCTCGACAGACGCGATTTATGGGTTTTTCTGCCCAGAATTGCACCTGTCCACTCTGGGTCTAAAACCACCTATTGTTTAACTCCTTTCTGGGCAAAATAGGTCTGAAATCACAAGTTGAACACCATGATTCATAAAATATCATAATCTTTAAACCATCATGAATGACCAATCCGAAAATCAATGCAAATTACATTCCAAATAGACATTTCAACAACTTGACCTAAAAGATGCATGAAATTCATTCTCCATTCCATTACAAGTTCAACATCCAGCAAAATAAGGCATGATGAACATTCATAGAACATGTAATCATTCAAGGATTCCATGGATTCAAGAAACACACACAAAATCCAAGGTAAAACATTGTAAATGCACACAATGCACTTACCTGATTTCCAGCAATCCTCTTGCATGAAAATGATGAAGATTCTTGTTCAAGCCTCTTCTTCTTCCTCTTCCCCTCTTTTTTCTTGAGTTTCTCCAACAATCTTCCCAACAAAACAAGACAAAGAGAGTTAGGGTTTTTCCTAACCCTATTTTCTCATGAGATTTAATCTTGGCCCTCCACTAACCCTTGGATGGGAGAGTTAATCTTAACATCCAAACTCTTTAAAAAAAGAGGGGTTAGGGTGTAAGGCAAAGAACACAACAAGGGTTCTTAAGAGTTGGACACGATAATTATAGAAACACCCTTAAGAACACAAAAAATTACAGAAACACCCCAAAATAGAAGAAATAGCAAATCGGAGGGGCATTACAACCTACCCCCTAAAAAGGGATTTCGGCGTCGAAATCAACATACCTGGTCCTCAAAGTGGTAAGGATACTCTCGGCTGATGTGCTCCTCAAGCTGCCACGCGGCATCTGACTCGCCGTGGTGGCTCCACTGAATCTTCAACATCGGGGTCACCTTGGTACGCAAAACTCTATCCTTGCGATCCAAAATCTTGATTGGGGCCTCTTCATATGAAACATCCTCACGGATGGATATGATCTGCCAATCAATGATGCCGAAGAATCGGGATGATGTTTCCGTAGCATGGACACGTGAAAGATGTTGTGAACTTGTAACAAATCCGGTAGTAAAAGTAGTCTGTAGGCAACTTCCCCCACTCTCTTGGTGATCTCGAACGGTCCCACGTATCTCGGCGCTAACTTATCTTTCTTCCCGAATCGGAATACTCCTCTCATCAGTGAAACCTTGACGAATACCCAATCTCCCACTTCAAACTCTAGCTTACGTCTCCTGGTGTCGGCGTAGCTCTTGTTCCGACTTTGTGCAGTGAGAAGCTTATCTTTGATGACTTTGATCTTCTCTGTTGTCTCAAGAATGATGTCCGGTCCCATGTCCACCGGTTCTCCTTCCTCGCACCAACACAAGGGTGATCTACAGGGTCGCCCGTATAAAGCTTCGAAGGGCGCCATGCCAATGCTAGCTTGATAATTGTTATTGTAGGAGAACTCGACCAATGGCAAGTGCTCGCTCGAGGATCCTCCAAAATCTAGGACACATGCCCTTAGCATGCCTTCAAGAGTCTGATTCACTCTCTTTTTGCCCGTCCGTCTGGGGATGGTATGCAGTGTTGTAGTTCAGGGTGGTGCCTAGCGCCTTCTGTAGACTCTTCCAAAACCGAGATAAGAAATGAGAATCTCTATCCGAGACAATGGTGATAGGCACTCCGTGAAGTCTCACGATCTCCCTTACGTACAACTTGGCTAAGTCTCCAGTCGTAGTAGTGGTGCGGCATGAAATGAAATGTGCAGATTTTGTGAGGCGATCGACGATGACCCATAGCATGTCGTGACCCAACCATGTCCTCGGCAATCCAACGATAAAATCCATGGAAATGTGCTCCCATTTCCAATCTCCAATCGACAAAGGTTGAAGGGTACTTCCTGGCTTATGGTGTTCCGCTTTGACTTGCTGACATACGACATAACAAGCTGTAAATCTGGCGATGTCGGCCTTCATCTTCTTCCACCAATAGTATCTCTTCAGATCCTTGTACACCTTGGTGTTGCCCGGGTGTATCGAATAACGCGATCTGTGAGCCTCTCTCAAGATCTCGTTCTTCAAGTCATCACTGTCTGGTATGCACAGTCTGCCTTGCATTCTGATGCTACCATCCTCTTCGATAGACCAATCAGGCTTGTGCTCATCACGGGCCAAACCTTGTAGCCACTCGTCGTTCTTTTGTGCTTTCATGATTCTATCTTTCAAGCTCGGCTGGACAACAAGGGTGAATAGTTTGGCTCTGCCTTGGCGAATATCCACTCTGACTCCCACATCTAATAGTGCTTCAAGGAGACTCCATTCCTGGACTAGAAGGTGTGCAAGTAGGCTCCTCGATTTCCTGCTGAGAGCGTCAGCCACTACGTGCGCCTTCCCCGGATGATAATGTAGGGTGGAGTCGTAGTCATTCACCAACTCCATCCATTGGCGTTGTCTCAAATTCAGCTCTTTCTTCGACAACAGGTACTTCAAGATCTCGTGGTCGGAGAAGACTTCAAACGTCTCGCCATACAAGTGGTGCCTTCAGATCTTGAGTGCGAAGAAAAATGCAGCAAGCTCTAGGTCATGGGTCGGATAGTTCTTCTCGTGAATCTTCAATTTTCGGGAAGCATATGCCACAACTTACCGATCTTGCATAAGCACACAACCCAATCCCAAGAGTGAAGCGTCAGCGTAGATCTCAAATGGAACTCCACTCCGCGGAAGTGTCAACGCTGGGGTGGTGGTCAACCTCTTCTTCAGTTCTTGGAAAGCTTCTTCACATTCCTCTGTCGACTGGTATCTGACATCTTTCCTAGTAAGGCGGGTGAGAGGTACTGCAATTCGAGAAAAGCCTTCAATGAAACGACGATAATAACCTGCGAGTCCCAAGAAACTGCGAATCTCAGTCCCGTTCCTTGGTCTCTCCCAATCCATGACTGCTTCCACTTTAGCCGGGTCTACTGATATGCCTTCCTTAGAGACAACGTGTCCCAAGAACTTCACTTCGTCCTGCCAGAAGTCGCACTTGCTGAACTTGGCGTACAACTGATTGTCCTCCAAGGTCTGTAAAGTGATCTGGAGATGATCCTCATGTTCTTCCTAAGTCTTCAAGTAGATGAGGATGTCATCAACAAAAACCACAACGAACTGATCCAGGTAGGGTTGGAATACCCAATGCATCAAGTCCATGAACGCGGCTGGGGAATTCGTCAAACCGAACGGCATGACAACAAACTTGAAGTGCTCGTAGCAGGTCCTGAAGGAAGGCTTTAGAATATCACTCTCCTTGATCCGAAGCTGATGGTAGCCCGTCCTCAAGTCAATCTTCGAGAAATATCTGGCTCCCTTGAGTTGGTCAAACAGTTCCTCAATCCTCGGCAACTGATACTTGTTCTTAATGGTGACTTGGTTCAGCCGGCGATAATCCACGCATAGTCTCAAAGTTTCATCCTTCTTCTTAACAAAAAGAACTGGGGCTCCCCAAGGAGACGAACTAGGGCGTATGAATCCCAATCGTAGTAGCTCGTCCAATTGCAACTTGAGTTCCCTCAACTCGGTAGGCACCATTCTGTAAGCAGGCAAGGCAATGGGGTTTGCACCCGTCACTAGGTCGATGGAAAACTCCACTTCCCTCCTAGGCAGCAAGCCTGGAATGTCTTGAAAGACGTTCCCAAATAGACAAACAACTGGAATGTTCTCAAACCCGAGTTTCCCCTCTAACTGATCAGACAAATCAGGTCGAAGCCTCTTGAGCCTTACAGACAGTCCTCCAGGAAACACAAGGATTAACATCCTACTATAATAGTTAATCACAACACGGTATGCTGCTAGCCAGTCCATACCCAAAATCACATCATATCTACTTATAGTCAATACAATCAAGTCAAATGGTGCTTCAGTCTCTCCCATGGAAATGGGACAAGACTTACACACCCTACTCAGAGAAGTGAGGCTACCCACTGGGTTATCTAAGGTCAAACTAGGGTTCAATACACTACACTTCAAACCGAGAGTACAAACAAGGTCATGCGAGATGAATGAATGAGATGCACCCGTGTCGAATAATACAAGTGCATGAGTCGAGAAGAGTGGTAAAGTACCTTCCATCACTTCTCCCGACATCCTCGGTTCCTTCACCTCGTCCTCAATCGGTGCCGCCGGCGGAGCTACTGCGTGAAGACGACCCTGAGGGGGCTGGTAGGTCCGTTGGGGTTGTTGGTGATAATGCTGTTGGGGCTGACGAGGAGGCGCGACTGGCCCTGGCCCTTGCTGCTGGAACTGCTGTGGAGGAGCTGGTCGGTGCTGCTGTGGAGGCGGTCCAAGTGGGGGCTGAGCATAATGCGACCGTGGGATCATCTGCGGAGCCATGAAAGGTCGGGACGGGGCATGCCTTCTGGAAGTGTCCCGTCCTGCACAATTATAACAATACGGTGGGTGGGTGGGATCCGTGTACTTTGACCAATGCTGGCGCTCTGGCGTCCTGCTCGTCTCATCCCTCTTCTTCCGTCTGTCGTTCTTCCTCCCTTCTTGGGTTGCACGGCTGCTCTGTTGCTTCTCCTTGTTCTGCTTCTTTTGTTGTTCACGGGCCTTCAGAAACTCCACATTATTCTTCTCAACCTTACGGGCCACGTCTACCACCTCATTGTATTGAGTGAAGGTCCGGGTGATCAACTTCCCCTTGATGTTGCCGGACAACCCGTTCTCAAACATATGAGTCTTCTTCGCTTCCGCGTCGACCGCATAAGGGGCGAACTGAGACAACTCCGGGAACTTCGCCTTATACTCAGCCACAGACATAGTTCCCTGCTCTAACCTCAAGAACTCTATCTCCTTCTCTTTCCGGATGCTCAAAGGAAAATACTTCTCCAGAAACACTTCCTTGAACTAGTCCCATTAGGCCTCCTCCTCCAATGTAGCTAAGGATGACTTCCACCACCGTCTGGCCTCTCCCTCTAACATAAAGACCACAAGCCTAACCCGGTCTACCTCATCACACTCCAACGCCTCGAAGATATGCTCCAAATGGTCCAACCATCTCTGTGCCTCTGATGGATCCGTAGTGCCCGAAAACTCTAAAGATCCCAATCTCTTGAATCTTTCCAAAAGCTTCCCTGCCTAAATCTCCATGGGCGGGGGCGGATGCGTTTGCTGATACTGCCCCTGCCTCATCATCTCTGCCACATCCTTAAGTGCGCGGTAGACTCCTGCCAATTGAGGTTCCCGCTCCTCCGGGGCTCTAGAGGTTCCCTCTTTGGTCGCTCCTCCTCTCCTTCCTCTTACCATACTGAAACCACACAACAATGTGAGAAGATAACTCGAGAAATAAATCCACAATTATTCTCAACAATACGTACAAGATTCATATACATCCAAAGCACATGCACAATCACAACATCACTCACTTCTACAACTCCAACTATACACTACCACTCAGAATCCACTAAGAACCATGCTCTGATACCACTTTGTCATAACCCGAATTCTAAAGCTTGTCTCACACGCACGTGAGCGTGGCTTTAGAACTCCAAGCCGGACTCTCACCCACTACATCCAAACACATACACATCGTGGGTGGAAAACCAACATACATACATAACAAAGAAATCTTACAACAGATAGGAAGCGTAGCGGGAAACTAAGTATAGAACATGTATAAAGAAATATAGCATGTATCTACAATAAACGTCCTAAATGTTCCCTCATGCCTCAGCATGGCCCAATGAGGACACCAGATAAACCCCTAACAAAAGATAGGGGGCATCCACAAATAAACCAGTATATAAACATTATACTGGAGTCGACACGCTCCAACCTCTCAACCTCCCAAATACATACAGACCAATGAAAGATATACAAAACAATATATAGTATGTCCATGGTCTTCACGTAGCGGTCAATCAACAGCCTCGGCCATAGACCTCATCCGGCCTATATTGAGCTACACGCCCAGTAAATACAATGTGCAGATAAAGTGTAATAACTAGGATGCGTGTGTATGTATGCGATGTCATGATCGATGCAAGGGTTCATTCATTTATATGCAATGACATGAACAGTTCATAATCGACCCAACAAATGGGCTAAGCAATCACGTGGATGCAAATGCATGTCGTTGATATTATGATGTGATATATACCTACGCCTGATCCGGACTATATCACCATGTATCTATCCTCAGATACACGGCCCCTTTCGAGCTAAGGACACCTTGCCAATTCTATGTGTACATCACAATTTTAAGGGACTTGCGACCCCCAAGAATTCACGCCCTGCTTTTATTTTTATCAGGGACACAGCATCTCAACAAGATTGTCCAAGGGCATCTTCTTCGTGAACCTCCCTCCGTGGCATAGTACCCATTCACAACTATCAATCGAAATTACTCTCTATATATATAATACGATATATATAGTTATCCGTGGGCTCTTGGGGTAGCTAATCCCTCACCCTTAAATCATCTTGGTTTTATAATAGATATAGTCCCTCATGGGACACCAGAGTCTTAACTCTCATTTGGGTCTCATCCTAGAGCCCAAGTATC
>JAUPMG010129455.1:0-11533 GCA_031762675.1 Pachysandra terminalis | reverse complement strand
ATGCACTCACGATCCCTTTTGGCATTGTATATATTACCTTGGATGTTTGTATATTATATTATGATTTAATGTAATAGCCTTAACCTTGGACATTTGTATATGTCACCTTATATTTGGTCTTGATCATAACATGCGTGGTTGCTATTAATAAATATATAATTAAGTTTTTTTTTTACAAGTTTACTTGTAGGTTTAATTGAATGGTGTTTTTTCTTCTACACGTTTTATAGAATTGAATTGTATTTATTTGCAGGTTCGTAATCGTGTAGAAATAGGGAAATCATTTATAAAAAAAGGTATTTAGCGGTGGTCCTATGAGACCGCCGTTAAATATTATATTCCACGACGGTTCAGACCACCGACTAATGGCCTATATAAATTATTAATATCCCATTTAACAGTGGTCTATGACCGCCGAGCATTATCAATTATTGACGGCGGGCAGAAACTCGCTGTCTAAAGTCAATATCAAAGGCTTTCAACAGCGGTTTCGACTGCTGGCTAATGCAGCATAGTTGACAACGGTTTTTAAGACCGCCGTCCCTTAGGAATTACTCGACGGTCTTGCCCGCTGCCAAATAGATTATATGACAGCGGTTTTGGACCACCGACAATAGATCCAACCATTGTCGGCGGTCCGTTTAAACCACCGTCCCATCTGCCGACAATTCATTCCCCAGCCAAGGATAGGGCAGGGGGTCTCCCAGGCCACCGAGAAAGTAATGGACGACAGTCTTGATACCTTTGCTGGCGGTTTCAGACCGCTGGCCAAAATCATGTGTTTCTTAGTGTGTCCCCTTCTATACGAATGTGGACAACAAGAACTTCTAAAGACAGATGTTTCTTCTTATGTTTCAAGGAATTCCTGTAATCTTTTCACGATGGTGGCAGTTTCTCTATAAGATTTGTTTCCTGGAAAGCCTCATTAATTATCATACCCTCAGTGTGAATTTCATGAATAAGATTCAAATATTCATGTACCAGATCCATAGCAGGTTTTTCATCTATCATCTTGAAGTCTAAAAATTTCCCAACCACATACTTCTTACTTCCAGCTTCTTACGTAACGTATTTCTTTTTCAGTGCATCCCAAACCTATCTAGCACTCTTACAAGTGCAATAAACATCAAACAGAGAATTGGAAAATGTATTCAAGATATGCCCACGACATATACGACCATTCTTTTCATATATAGATGCATCGAAAGAACGAGCAGGTTCGAAAGTATCTTCAAAATCCCTATCGGTAAATAAAACTATGCCACAGTGATGGTTTCTAAAAGAAACATAATTTTTTCAGACCACCTTCGGTAGTGTTTTCCATCGAAAGGGCTCAAGTTTGCACATATTCGGTGAATTACCCAGCTGGTAAATCGATTATTAAGATTTTTGGAATAAACTTTCATAATTGTGCACTGATTAAATAACAAAATGATAAATAAACCGTAAATAGAAACAAACTTATACTCAGAGAATCTTTTATAGGTGGATCTCAATTATAGGTCATAGGAACAGGTGATTAAATCTATAATAGCAGTAGAACAGGAAAAACTTAAATGTTAGTGTTGATTGAGGCACGGAAGAATCCGCTGTCCTTAAGAATCGATTTCGCCCCACTCGGAACTTCCTTGGTGCAGATGGCTACTGATCAATCTCGAGTATACAACAATCTAGACTCAGTATGCGTGCACTCGCAGTACTAACGTCTCAAACTTTTCAAAACGCCCATGACTTCTCAGAGAAAAAAGTTGGAAATCAGAACAAGAAAGAAGACTGACAGTCATTCGTATACCTCTTAAGAGTCCTCACATACCTTTTTATAGAGATAATGGCAACGGTCCACTATGGGACCTGTTCGTTAGTGGGCCTAAAAACTCTCTCTTGACCAAGTAATGTTACCGTTTTAAAAACGACTATAATCTCAAAATAAAATGACTAATATAATTTATTAAGTAATTAATTATAAGTTATTAAAACGAAAAAGTAAATGTAGTCAAGGGTGGGTCAACCACATGTCTTATGATACACCACACCACACAACACCACGATCGACCAACAGAACGGACGGCGGCAACGAGTGCATATGGGAGGCAATCCCGGACAACCCCAACAATGTCTCTCCATCACACACTCCTTTGTTGGGTCTCCAACCCAGCTAGATTCAATCCTTATATATATATATATATATATATATACACAAGGAAGAAGAGATGGAGTTCCAATGTGGGATTCTCCTTCCTACAAACAAAAAAGATAAAAATGGAGGGAAGATTTAAATTTCACGAATGACCAAAAGCCACGAGCTGAAATTTTGATACCATAAAAGACAAAACATGAAAACAACACAAGACTTGTTGGATAAGCCCAAATTGGAAAAGCCCATTATATGGCCCCCCATTTGAGACGTATCCAACAATCTACCACATGGATCAAATTATATAATAAAATAGTTAGAAAAGATTATTATAAAAGTTGGGCAAGAACGAGATGCAATGATGCTGATGTCTTGTGGACTTGAATAGACATTTAGTGTTGACAAATCATGATCCACAGTTATTCGATGAAAAAAATTCTTAAACCTAACATCCGATTGTGAATCAAGCAGATTTATCACACACATCTCATTCAGTATTCTGACAAGTTCTCGATTGGGCACGTTATGGCCATGCGCCCTACCAGGATTTTCATGAGTGCTCTAGAGAACTACCCTAGTTCTCATAGGAAGTGGCCTTACTTCCACACTCATATAAGTGAACCCATCAAGTGTGCACTGCAACAAAGCACACCACCTAAAATAGGCTATGAGTCCATTAAGAGTCAATGACTCATCCTTACATATGTCGCAATCAGCACTATCTACATCATAAGGAGGGATACAGAGTTATAAAAACTCATAATGATAGTGCTTACTCTGAGTCACTTAGTGACTTGTTTTTACCCATTGAACCTAATTCCTGGGATCTCCATTCACATAGGTCGGGTTGCCAATGGGCTTGAGTCCCATCCCCCTCGATGTCTCTTGGATTACCTTTTGAGATAATCCTTTGATCAGAGGATCTGATAAGTTCTTTTCTGACATTAAAAACTCAATTGCAATGACTCCATTGCTTATCAGCTGCCTGACAATATTATGTCTCAACCGTATATTCTTTTTCTTTCCATTGTAAATTTTATTTTTAGCTATAGCTATTGAAGCTTGTGAGTCACAATGAAGAATACAGATGGAACATGTGTTGGTCCACAAAGGTATATCTGCTAAGAGATTTCTTAACTATTCAGCTTCTCCTCCCGCCATCTCTAATGCTATAAACTCAGATTCCATAGTGGATCTAGCAATACAAGTTTGTATAGATGACTTCCAAGAAATAACTCCACCTCCTAAAGTGAATACGTAACCACTAGTGGAGTTTGTCTCATCATTATCTGATATCCAGTTGGCATCACAATATCCGTCAAGTACAGCTGGATATTCACTATAATTTATTCGTAGATCCATTGTACCTCGCAGGTATCTTAGAAGTCTAGTTATTGCAGTCCAATGATCTCGTTCAAGATTATGTGTGTATCTACTAAGTCTGCTCACAGTATATGCTATGTCTGGACGAGTACAATTCATTAAAAACATCACGCTATCTATGATCTTAGCGTATTCTGGTTGTGATACACTGACTCCTCTATTCTTAAATAAGTGAATGCTAGGATCATAAGGTGTTTGTACTGAATCACAATCAAAATGATTAAATTTCCTAAGGGCTTTCTCTGTATAATGAGATTGAGTCAACACAAAATTTTCATTACTCCTAATGATTTTGATCCCTGGGATAACATCAGCTTTTCCAAAATCTTTCTTGTCAAATGTAGATGATAAAAATGACTTAGTATTTTCCACTATTTCTAAGTCAGTTCCAAATATCAAACATATCATCAACATACAAGCAAATAATAACACCAGTATTATCAGAAAATTTACTGTACAGACATCAATCATAATCATTGATCACATATCCATGAGATAATAGAGTTTTATCAAATTTTTCATGCCACTGTGTTGGTGCTTGTTTAAGCCCATATAATGATTTAACAAGTTTACATACTTTATGCTTTTGTCCGAGAACTATAAATCCCTTAGGTTGATCCATATAAATTTCTTCTTCTAAACCACCATTTAAAAATGCAGTTTTAACTTTCATCTTATATACTATTAGTTTATTAATGGATGCTATGGCAAATAGTACTCTTATTGTTGTTATTTTGGTAACAGGTGAATATGTATCAAAGAAATCAATCCCTTCTTTTTGTGTGTATCCCTTGGCTACTAACCCACCCTTAAATTTATCTATGGATCCATCTGACTTTAGTTTCATTTTATAGACCCACTTACACCTATAGTCTTACACCCTCTAGGAAGATTCACAAGTTCCCAAGTTTGGTTTGACAAAATTTCATCCAATTCACCAATTGCATCCTTCCAAAAGGTTGCATCAATAGAGGTGATGGCATTCATATATGATTTCGGATCTTCCTATGTTAGAAAGGCTGTCACGAAATCTGGACCAAAACTAGTTTCAGTTCTAACTCTTTTACTATGCCTAGGTTCCCGGTCTAAAACATTTCATTATTTAAATTTTGGCTTAATGTTTTGGATATAGTTTGTTGTGAATCTTCTTTTTTTTTCTTCATAGGAAATGTAAGTTCAAAGCACTCAACATCCCTAGATTCTATTATTGTATTTGCATCTAATGCATTATTTATAGAATTTAAAACAAGGAACCTATTGCAGACACCCAATTTTGGCCACCTTACTTGAATCCTCTTCAAATGAGTGGCAATCAACCTTTAGAAAGCCTTAGGATACACATGGGATCAAAATTTTAAATTGGTCCACGATAAGGTCCCATTTGGTGAAATATGTATGTAGCCCCAATTTGCAGCAATGTGCAATTTTCTTTGTTTTACAGCTCCTGGACGGCTTGGCTTGAGATATCGGCACTCCTGAATCATCTCTAACTTCCCCTTTTTGTGTGTGTAAAATTCCTCGAAAACCCTGAAAAATTATCAAAATGACCAAAATACCCCTAATAAACCCCACCTGATTCTTCATAAATGCATTTTCAATCTCAAATTTGAATTCCTGAGAAAAAATGCTCTCCAATGAGTATAATCTTGGGCTAATTTGAAGTTCTTCAAAAAAATGACAGTTTTGCCCCTAATCCGGTCATTTGGAACAAACAGTTAAATCCAAGGGTCAAAATATTTCTCCAACATCAAATTTGGATTCCTCATCAAAACTCCTTCGAAACGACTATGATTTTGTAAAATTCTGAGTTCGGGGTCGAAGGGGCTATTTTTGGACAAAAATTATAATTGGATAAAAATAATAAAAGATATTTTTGGAGGTGAAATTGAAACAAAAGGAACGTTTGGGAGGGATTTGGAAGAAAAGAAAAATATAATAATACTTTTAGAAACTAGATTGCACAAGTGTTGATCTGGATTCTTTCTTAATAAAAAACGGGGGTGGAGGTCAATAAAAATTAAGGGAAGAAAGAAGTCACCAAAAGAAAGTAAAGAAAGTGAGGGAAACAAATGAAAAAAGAATAAAAAAAACAAAGAATAGGAAGGTTGCAGCAATTGCTGCGACTGGAATAGCAACCGGATCGTCGGAAGCTATTGCGATCGGTTGTCTCTAAATTCAGAACAAAAAAAAGGGGAGAAGGAAGGTTACTATTTTCAAAACAGGAAAGAAAGGGAATTGGGATTCCTGTTTAAAGGGAAGGAAAGCTCCGCTCTCCCATCGGCAGTCTCTCTCACACTCCTTCTCTCAAGTGTGACTCACCCACAACTGTTCATCTTCTCCGAGCTCCCCCTCATACCAAAAAAAGAAAAAAGAAAAAAAAAACTCCCTTTTTCCCATCTGCAACAACCAACCCCTGTTTTCGGACACCACCTCTCTCTCTCCTACTGTACTCTCTAACTTCTGGCGTCCCACCTCTCGCACGCACCAAGTTTTACCGCCCGAGAGGCCTTTCTTCCCCGAGGAGACCCACACCAACAGCTCCTCCCAAACCCAGCCAAATCTCACCCGAACCTTCTGCAACCCAGAAATCCACCACCGTCGACTCTATTCTCTCCACCCCTTCCATCTTCATCTACAACTTGTGAGACCACCTGAAAATTAGTTCAAGCCAGCCCCAAACCCAAACAACCCCAAAAATCTCGACCTTTCCTTCACCGTTCAGCTCCAGCCTCAAGCCCCAATCAAATCCACATTCAACCATTTCTCTGAGAATCCGTTGCTGCAACTAAACCTTTCAATATCTCCCTGTTTCAAACCTCAATCGATTCAAACCTCCAATAGAGCATCCAACAATTTTCTTCTCTTTCATCTATCTCGGTTTTGTTCCTATTTTCAATCGAGCCTGAAAACCCAACATTCTCACTACAAACAAAGCATCACCTTCTCCACCTTCATTGCCACCTTCATCAAGCTTGAGCACGGTTCAAAAAAGAGAGCACACCTACTGCTACAGGTATATTTCTCTTTAGATTAATTTCATTTGCTTCACCATCTTGGATAATCCATTTTAATGCTACATATGCACGTGTGGGATGTAGGTGATTACTCCACTTTATTTGTTTAAATGTATTCATTTTGATTTGGGAAATCTCCTTGTAAATGGGTCATTCAGATTTCTGGTATATCAAAATGGGTTTGGTTTATTATTGATAACCGGATTCATTTCTTTCCTATTTCTATTGAAGCCTTGGATTTAAGTATGTGTTAATTTTGGAAGCATTTTTTTGATTTTATCGTTTTAAAACCCATTTTAGGATTTTTCTAGATGTTTATTTACTTTAGTTTATTTTTTAGATTTTATCTAAGTTGGTCTAACAATCTTGAACCAGGTAATCGGTTAAACTGGGAGAGGACGGGTGCCTAACACCTTCCCGATCACTCAAATAAAATCCCTTACCCGAATATGGTTTGAATCACATTTTGGTTCAATTTTGCAATCAATCAATCCACTCATGGGTGACCATCCACACCCAAACTCGATGGATGGTGGCGATTCCATTTCCACCCGATCGACCTAGGGTCCACCCGACCCGGGGGTGGTCACAATGTCAATAATGGATTTTCTATTACTTGAATTTGTAATTAAATGGAAACCCATATCTTGGTGTAGCCGAATCCATAAATTCCAAACACTTTTCCATGTACTTGTTTATGCCAATCCACAATCCAAGTCCATTAAGATAAGCCCAAATCCAAGTCCATTAAGATAAGCCCAATCCACATAGTCCAAATGATTAGCCCAAAAAGAACACAAAAAGACAAACTCAATCCAACTCATCACACCCATCCGAAGCCTTTCACACTTTTGGAGTTCTCCTTATAACCCAAGAAAGAGGTGGTCTACATTCCATATTGGGATTAGCATTGGTCCTTGGTTTTTGACCCATCAATTCACACAACCATCCCAAGTGTTTCACTCTTTTGGCATCACATTTCAAGTCTAAAAAACAAATGCATCTACCATCCATAATGGGAAACGCTTTGGTCAATGACCCTTGACCCACTATTTATTACCACATATGCCATCTACTCATATCAATTCTCCACACCTAACCCCTTGATATTTACACTTTTACCCTTAACCTTTTCATCATTTAAAATGTAAATCCATAAAAGACAAAATTATTATGAAACTTTATCCCACCTAAAAGACCAAACTACCCTTTTCAAAATCCTAAAAGTAACCCAAGGCCTTCACTCTTAGCCTATAAATACCACCTCTTTTCACCCATCTCAACACACCTTCAAGCCTTCCCTTAGACCATAGAAAAACTCTTCATATTCCTCTTTAGAAATTACTAGTAGTCTCGAACCCAAGCTTGCCCGCCCACATTTGAAGAGAAGAAGGATTCAAGTAAAGTATCTAAGAGAGTATAACAATTTCAAGCAACAAAAAAGTATTTCTTTACCCCCACCATTTTCTTTAGATTATTATCTTTATAGTTATAGTCTTTTTAGTTTTGCATACCTCCTTTTTCATCATATAGTATTTAGTACTTCATTTTCATTTTTTATCTTCTATAGACCAAGATAAGAGTCCTCCTTTTCTATATCTCTGGGAATGTGAGGAACTCTAATTTTACTTGGTATATTTTGATTTTATTTCAATACCAATAATGGTGATGTCATTTGATGTACATTGACATAAAATGAAACCAAAAGAAAAATTGTATCTCTTCCCAACCAATGGGAAAATGAAACTCTCTTTTGCTTGGTTCTTTTCTATTTTTGGGTTACTTTATTTTCACACATCTTGTCTTTTTTTTTTTTCACTTTATCATATATTCATTCTCTTTAAGTCCAAGTAGTTTCCTTTTTCTTGTCTTCATTTTAATGTTACATATAAATCCAGATGTACTCATCTTCAAAAATTTCATCTTAATATTTGGTTTTCTATATATTTTCACATTTGATTAGTCATTTATAAATGTAGACTAAACATGTATCTTTATTCAAATTTTCTTATTTGCTTTTTTCTTCTTCAAGCATGATAATAGTTAGTTCTCTTTCTTCATTCCATGCATGGTAGTAGCCTTGTTCATGTTAGATGTCTTGCCTATTTTCAATCTTCTTCTTGTACATCATAATAAGGGCATGCTTGAATCACAAATGCAACATATAAACTTACAAACCTTGTCCTAACCATTCTAGTCATCTTAGGAGGAGCTTAGTAATCTTGCAAACGGGTGACCATTGTCCCCGGTGGCAAACCTTACTCTCCCAGAGTTAGTAGGCCTACGGCCAGGCAACCATTGTCCCTGGTGTCGGCGCCCAACACTCCACCTCAATACCAAACGACCTGAAATGCAAGTAGAGAAATCCAGGTGTGGAGCTTGGCTTACTGGTTTTGGGTTCCCAATGACCTTTAGATACATACACCTCAACCCCTCATGTAGAATCCGGTTTAGGCTAGAATGTCGATAATCTTAGGACATGTGTGATTATTTTGTCCACTAAATGTGAGTCCATATGAAATAGTCATTAAGTCATAGTGTAATTGTCATCTCTGTTAATCACAAATTGAGTCAAATACTTAAGAGGATGATAGGGGAATCAAGGAGTAAGTAACCGGTTTAGACAGGATGAGGTGAGGTGACTAACACCTTCCTCATTCTCATAATCGAACCTCCGACCATTGATCTCTTGTTACACATCCAGTGGAGTCATTAGTTGTTGATTTATCATGCAATTGAATATATAGCCCCGGTGTCCAATCACACCGTAAAACGTATTGGTGGTGACTCCTAAACCCCCCTTTTTTTCCTATTCAGATTCCTATCGGAGAGGTGGCCATCGTTCCTTCAGGTGCTTTCAGCTGGTGAATCTGCTGGGGACAATAGATGGTTCAAACTAAAACTTGAACCCCTGACATCCTCTCAAGCTATCCATATAGTCTCATGTTTGTACTGTTGTTTGTGTTTCACATAATGAGTCCTTAGGTTCCTTTAGGTGAAATTCTTTATTTTGAGTCAGGATGGTTTCTCTTAAGTTTCTTAGTGTCTTCTTTTAACAAAATCAACAATCAATAATCAAAGTTCAGTAACATTTGAGTCTTTTGGTAAGAGGTTCTCTCTCAATCTATCTTTGGACCATTGAGTATGGCTCAACCGATGGTCCATCTTAGGGTACATGCTCCCTATAAACCTCCCAATTTTTTCTCATTTTCAAAAGTTAGTAATGTCATTAGGTTTTCAGTTTTCTGGTATTTTTTTTACCCAATTAATTCACCAGGATTTCTTTGCTTTTAGGCTTCTCATCATTCCTTGGTAATTCAGAAAGTCACATCCTTGGACCGTTATTTAAGCTCAGGTATTATCATGTGTACTTTAAGAAAAAGCTTACTGAATTTGGTGATTCGTTCAAATTAGAGACTCTCAATCTAATGGAGTTAATAATGAATTGGCAAATAATCGAGCTCACTATGGAGGCCACTGAGGCTTCATCAGAACGTTATCCAGTCCTCGGGTTCATTTTGAGTGATAAGTGTCAATCGTCAGTATCTAAGAATGAGCATCTTCTACTTGGGTGCCTTTAATTGTTGAAAGCATTTTCGAATAAATTTTATTTAAATGAAAACTTAATTTTCAAATTTTTTTCATTTTATTAACAAGAAACTGCAAATCCATTCATTAGTTTTGGGTCTAACCAAGGCACTGTAGAAGAGGAATCCCTGTGGAATTCCTCGATCTTGTTAAGAGATATGAAAATGCAATTCAGCCTATGATGGATGAAACCGAGATCATAAATCTCGGGACTGATGATGTTCCTAACTATGTTAAATCGGAACCTCTTGAACCCCTAGTTGCGATTAGCCTTCATAGAGTTTCTTGATAAATGCAGTGATGTATTTTCTTGGCACGATAATGATATGCCCAAATTGGATAAGGTTCTTATTGTTCATCATATCAACAATGGAGGTAGATTTTTGGGAGCCTATCAAGAAGTTTTTCACTTGTCAGATCTATGCAAACCATACCAATATCACTGATTAAGCTCCATAACTCGATTATACATTGACCATTTTAGTTTGGGCATGAGTAATTTCATTTGGATGGGAGATTTTTAAGACAACACCTTATTGGTTGGTTTATGACATGCTCCCTTGTTAAGAGTATTATGGAGACTGAATTGGATGAAGTTGAATGGGTCAAAAGCTGATTGGATTAGTTAAACTAGATTGAAGAACGAAGACTTCACTCTATTAACCATACTTATCAAAGGGAATGGCTAGGGCCTTTGCAAAGAATGTTATCCCACATGAGTTTGAAGTTGGAGATTCGGTTCTAAAAAAGACATTGTCAAGGCAATCAGATCCAAGAGGGAGGTTGGAGGTGAACTATGAAAGGTTGTGTGGTGAATGTGTTCTCATGTGGAGCCGTATACTGGGGCAGATGGATGATGAAGGCCTTCTTGAGCTAGTAAAATCAGATTAAGTGAAAAAATATTATATCCAGCTTTGACATAATTGCACTATTGTCAGAATCACTTCAAACTTATTTTGTTGGATTCCTAACGAACAGAAAAATCTCAAAAAAAAAATATAAAATAAATAATATAAAATACATACATAGGTCCGAGACTCAGTCGATTAGGTCTGTACAGTTTTCCAGTTTTAGTTCCTGTGAAAAAGGTATAAAAACAATGATTTAAGGTTATGCTATGTCATATTCATTGAATACGACTTAGACACCTAAATAAAAATCCAAAATAAAGATTAATTGAAGTACTTACAATACTCTAGCTCGTCGGATCTTCTTTTTCTTCAACCCGGTTCAAATCTGAACGGTTCTTCCTCTTATTAGCTCCAGCAATCAACTTGGATTTATGTTTTATTATTTGGACGACCAACTAGTGTTTATATAGTTTTTAGAGTTGTCTACTAGTTGTTCTAGAGTTTAAGTTAGTTTAGGATTATGTTTTTAATCCTAGCCTTTAGATTAGATTAGTTAATTTATA
>JAUPMG010129444.1:0-11533 GCA_031762675.1 Pachysandra terminalis | reverse complement strand
TTATTGAAATATGAAGGCATAAATTTGAACAATATTTTAATCATGAATAACAATAATATGAAGGCTACGAAAAAAAATCACAATTAAAAGAAAATAAAGAAAACATAACCCAAAAATTAATGAAGATAAATTTATAGGAACAACTATAAATTTTATGCAAAGATCTCATCTTAAATCCCTACAACAACTGTAATTCTCCTCATCGAACGTTATTGTTCATATACGTACAACACCAATTTTATTAATCAAATATACAATAATTCATGTCTCCGAATACCTAGAAAATGATTTGCATCACCTATTATTTTTCTAGACGTTTTTGTTATCTATCTACTTGTTCATCATTTCTTCCGGTGATCTCCTTTGCATAAAAATTATAATACTATTAATTAATAACATAAGTGGGATTAGATGATCCATCTTGTGGTAAGTGTATTAGTAGCAACAGGATAATGAACACAATGTGAGCTCTTTAAAGACTATAGACTCACATCTTTAGCCTGAAAAAAGAAATAAATCAAAACACTATTGATTAATACACAAATTAGATGATCTATCTCGTGATAAAATTCAAAAATATTGGGTATATATATATAGTAATACTGTCATGAACATTATAAGTATCTTTAACAACCTATAGCTTCACTTCTTTGGCAAAAAATAACATAAATTAATATCAAAACTCTGTATTAATCCATAACTTAAGTGGGTTAGATGATCTATGTTATAGTCAAACTCAGATATATTGGGCGTATCAGTAGAAATTAAAGAATATCATGAATATATACAATGTGATTAACAACTTTTTAAAACAGTGTATACTTCATTTCTTTGGCGAAAAAGGATACAAATATCGAAATGTCACCAACCAAGCAATTGATTGGTTGCAAGATCAGCATGATATTGATTTCTAGATAAACTTTGAAACCAAATATAAGAATCTACACACTTATCTATTTGAAAGACAAATAAAGGAGTTACTTATTACAAATTGTAGAATTGTTTCTGAGAGCCTCCACCTTAGATATCCAATAGTTGTTTCTGTAACTTTTTTTTTTTTTTTTTGGTCCAAGTAAGGAGTAACAGGGTCTGCAACTGCAGAATAATTTTTTTTACTTGTAATCAACCAATCGTGCAAGTTCCATTAAAGGAAGGCCACACAACACAGGCAGCTTGAAGACATAAATAAAGTAGAGAGATGGTACTGATCGGTCGTTACTAATGCCCCAATTTCTCCATTGATGTACCAGATGGAACTACATGTGTGTGCGTGTGATAGAGAGATAAAGAGAGAATATGTAGTTACAGAGTTTGACAATAAAATGAATCTAAGAGCTCATTATCACTAGGGGTATTCGTACATGTATTCTAAGAATAAAAATCGAATTAAAATTGAAATACAGAAAGTTAAAGACACAATATCACCGTATGATATCGGGAACCAACATGATCATAAATCATTCAATTCGAATTTCATTAACAGATGATCATATCGTTGTGTTTCAAGTCAAGCAGTTCTTCTTCACATGGCTGAGCAATACCCAGTCAAATTCTCATTTTGAGAGAGAACCAAAAGGCTACTTTCTCTCAAAGTCCACAATGATGAGAACATTAAGAGGATTGATCAGTACATGCTTTATTAGAATGCCTCTTACAACGTTTGCTATATCTTCTTCTTTTAATGATGTTTGCAAACTTACAATGCAAGAAAAAATTGAATGTTCTTTATTAGTACACATACTGCTCTTCCATGTATACTTGTACTTAAAAGCATGTGAGATATAACCAAATGGCTTAGATTGCTTGACTTTTAATATTGAGAAGATCCCACATTCTGGATAAGATCATAAACCAATAATTAAACTATAATTCACCTAATCTAATTTAAATTTTAATGTGGCACAACATGATCAAAATGTTTCATGCCATGAAAATTGATCCTCAACCTTTCACTTAAACATTGACATTAGATAAAAAAAATAAAAAAATAAAAAAAATAATAAATAATAAATAAAATAAAATAAAAAAATAAAAAAATAAAAAGTTAAAAGGAAAGATGAATCTACAACAAAATACCACATGATAAGATAGAAGAAATTATACAACCCTGTGAAAAGAGATCCATTAGCCAGTAAGTCTAGAAAAGCATTTTCCATAAGATAACAATACAACCATAGAGAGAAACTATGCTACCAAAAGAAGAACAATCGTTTGACAAAGTAAAATAACAAAACAATTGAAACATTGGATCGAAAATGTAATTGTGATAAGAGACCCAACAGCAGCAAACATGAAATTAAGAACAGGTTGCTGAAAGAATAGAAGTTCTGACCTCGTATTTTGAAATAAGAAGCAATCCACAGGACAACATCCACCCATAAATGGTGTCAAAAAGACCAAACAAACCAAAGATGATAACACCCACAACCACATCAACCCATCAACAAAAAACAGAAACCCAGATCAAAATAACAAAGTGGTTATAATTCTGAATCCCAGATCAAAAAGATTGGTCTCAACTCTGGACTGTACATCCACAATCAGAAACTGTTCTAGAAGTACCAATATAAGGGACCTAAATCATTCTTTTGACGTCATTAGATTATGGAATGCAACCCATACATAGCCTTTCTTTTGTTCTGATTTTCTCCTGGATTAGCACCAAGTTATGGCTGCCAATGGACTGAGCTAGTTATCCCCATGTAATTGGCACATGGAGTGGGAGCAAAGGGAGGAGACAAACACACATAACAATAGAACACTGAACACAACTTACATAAGATGCTCATTCATTATTACAAAAATTTAAAAAAAGAATTTGAGAAAAGACCGAATCAAACAATATGTCAGGAAGGCCAATATAACAATACGACGCAATAATTAAAATGCCCACCATTTAAAAGGCCAAACAGAGAAAAACAGAAGGGTGTCCCTGAAGGTTGACCACAAACAATACCACTTCCTTATGTTAATGGGGTTGAGGAACAAAAGAATATTAACTGAAAAAATATGTAGGTTACAATAAAATCATAACCTGTAGTTTGACTGTATTCTGGAGGTGTTGGGATGAAAAGCAATGAAAAGAAAAGGGGCAGCAGATATAAAAAATCCCAAACCTTAGATCTTATCAAATCATTAGTAGCAGATTTGCATTGGACACCTGCCACAATGGAGGGACCAAATGCCTCCGGTTCGACTCAACAATCGGTAACCTCAGTGGAACGCAAAGATTATGAAGCCGTCAAACAGGGGACAAACAAAGCAAATACCTGTACTCGTGCTCGTGGAGCAGACTTCCGAGAGAGAAGGTGCCAGAGTTGAGCAGCTAACACACTTCCGAGAGAGAAGTGGCCTTCGTTAAAGGGGTTAATTGCAGAGACGTCAAACATAGAGAGAAGTCCCGCGCACCTTTTTTTTTTTTTTCTTTTTTTGGAAAATATGCTTTTGAAAGATAGAGAGAAATTTGGGGGATTTTGGTAAGTTTTTTGGGAAGGTACGTGCCAGATTTTTGTAAGTTTCTAATTCAAAGAGGGAGAATAAGTTAAAACAGAGAAATACAATTCTAAGATTCTAATTTTAAAGAGGGACAGTAAGTTGAAATTCAAAAAAAAAAATAATAGAAAGAAAATATAAGAGAAAGTTGGGAAAGAGATACTTTGGAAAGAAGAAGTTAGGTTTTAGGAAAAAAAGCGAGAAGAGAATTTCATTAATATTTTAATGGACTTACAAATATAAATTAAGATGATTTTTTTACTTAAAAATGTAAACTTTAAAATAAAATATTTAGTATTTTTTAAATCAGAATTTCTGAGAATTTAGTATTGAGGGAGGGAAAGCTTGAGAGGCCTCTACCTTTCCCAGTATGTTTGCTATAATATATATATATATATTTTTTCTCTCTCCTACATTAAATGTAAATATCTTTTTCTTTACTTACATTAAATGCATTTTGAAAGATAAAACAAAATATTATTTTTATCACTCTCTTTAAAATTAAGGACGGGTTACCTAAGGGTATATTTTAGGCGGTTCAACCCGAAAACCGATCAATTCAACTTGATTTCGATTAAGTTTCGATTGAGTTTCTAGACATTTGATTAGGTTAATAAAACCGATCGGATTACCTAGGGGTGGTTCAATCCAAAAATCAATCGATCCGAATTGATTTCAATTACATTTGGATTGAATTTCTAGACATTTGATTAGGTTTATAAAACCAAATTAGATCGGTTTGGTTTTGGAGGTTCAGTTTTGTTTTCGAAATTATAAAACTGAATTATATTGGTTTGGTTTTGGAGGTTCAGTTTTGTTTTCGTAATTATAAAACGAATCGAAACACGAATTCTAATGAAATTGAAACACACACACACATATATATGATATATTATAAATTAAATATGGTAAATAAAACATGGTATTTTATATATAATGTAATTTTGAAAAAGATTGGATTAACCTGACTTAACCCAACCCAAACTGAACCGAAACTACAATTTGATTTGGATTAGGTTTAGGGTTTTCCATTTCAATTCAGTTCGGTTTTCGAGTTGGGGCGTTTGATTCTCGATTTGGTTCGAATCAGTTTTGGGTTAATCTTCACCAATGTTGGTTTTCCCTTGGATTGATGTCAACCCCAACCAAACCGAATCGAATTGCACCTCTAAATTCCACTGTGTGATTTCTGTTACGACGGTAGAACAATCCAATTGTTCATTTAAAGGTATGTAACGTTTGAGTTTGGAGTTGGTGTTTACATACCTAGAATTAGACATTGTGTGTTCACTGGTATATGTTTTATTATATTCCAATAAGTGGGTAAGCTTGGCAATTACAAAAAAAAAATAAAAGGGTAAGCCCATGTACGGTTCATCAAATGTCAGGTCATTACTAGACATTTAGTTTTTTTCTGCTACGAAGGCGTATAACAAAAATGTAGAGATCCTGACCTTGACAATTTACGTCATCAATTCTTTTTTTTTTATTAAAATAATTTACTTATCAACTTACTTTGTGTGCCCGTATATTGCTTAAAATATTATTTATTGTTTATTAAAATATGGATTTTTGTATTCAAGATCAACTATTTTGTGATTATTAAAATAATATATAATATAATAGATATTAGTCGATTAATATAAAATATTTTATGTTATCCTACACGTAACACAATAATGAAATAAAATTAGATTTCGAGAAAGAAACTCTCCCTTTTAATTTTTAATTTTTTAAGAATGAAAAAGTACCATTTGTTTAATTAAAAAGTATTTAAATTTAAAATAAACAGTTTTACAAGAAACAATAACTCTTTAAAATTTAAAATATATTGTTTTACAAGAGAAGACAACAATTTCAAAACGTGAAACGCAAGTATCGTAACATTCTTAACCAACTAAAAATTCAAATTTTTTATCTGTATTTATTTTCTTTATCTATGTCTATCTTAAACTTTCTATAAATACTAATTTTAAATCAGCTAACATCATCAAACTCAAAGAGAAGAATTATCATCATCATGATAAAGGTAAGTTTAGTATTGTTGATTGCATTAGTACTAGTTTCCACGTTGAAATTTGGTCAAGACAGCGATCCTCCTACACCACCCAGTAATGCTCTTGTATGGCCTTGAGTTCTTCCTACACCATTCAGAAATGCTCATGTTTGGCCTTGGGTGCTGCCCTTCTTCAAGTTGACACCGTCATCCAACAATGCTCTTTCACTACCGTGGCCTTTGAATTTGCTGTCGTCCTTCTTATGGCCGATGCCGACACCACTGGTACTGACACTGCTTAGTCCCGCACTCGCACCACCGAAGACACCTCCTCGTAGGGTGCCTGGTGGTGGCCATCAATCACCACCTATTGTATATATTATGACAAACCGTTTCTTTACTGTAGCAAAGGGACATAGTGTCGCATTAAGAAAAATTCTTCTCATTTAGGTTTTTTTTTCAAAAAAATAAATAAAGAGAGAAGAGTTTAACCTCCTTATCTCTCCTCCGTACATAAATAAAGGAAACCTCTGAAATTGTAGAAAAATGGTGACGTGGCCATCTCTTAATTTTTTTTTGCCTCTTTTTTATTTAAAAAAAATCTAAAAAATTAAATTACTTTAAAAGCTTTCAACCATGAAAGCGCCAGAAAGAACAATGACGATCCCTCCGATAGAAAAAAAGAGGGTTTAGGAGTCATCATCAATCATTTTTACGGTGTGATTGCACACCGGGGCCTTATATTTAATGCCATGATAAATCAATAACTAATGACTCCACTGGATGCATAATCAGAGATCAATGGGTTCGGAGGTTCGATTATGAGAATGGTGAAGGTGTTAGGTACCCCACCTCATATAGTCTAAACCGGTTACTTACTCCTTGATTCCCTATCATCCTCTCAAGTATTTGACTTAGTTTTTGATTGACAAAAGATGACAACTAAACTATGACAAAAACAATCATACGTGTCTTAGGATAACCAGCATTCTAACCTAAACCGGAGTCTACATGACGGGTTGAGGTGTATGCATGTAAAGGTCAATGAGAACACAAAATTGGTAAGCCAACCTCCACACATGGATTTCTCTACATGCTTCTTGGGTCGTTTGGTATTGAGGTGGAGTGTTGGGTGCCGACATCGGGGGCAATGATCTCCCGGCAGACCTACTAACTCCGAGAACGTAAGGTTTGTCATCGAGGGACAATGGTCGTCTGTTTGCAAGCTTACTAAGCTCCTCCTAAAATGGGTAAAAATGAGTGGGACAAGGTTTGTCAGTATATATAACAAATTTGTGATTCAAACATACATCTATCATAATGTACAAAAAACAAGATTACAAATTAGCAAGAGATCTATCATAAACAAGCTACTAACATACTTGCAATGAAGTAGGAGAACTAACTACTATCATCCTTGAAGAAGAAATAAGCAAGTGAAAAAAGTAGAAGAAATATGCATGTTTAGTTTACACTTATAATATGATTAATCAAATGTGCTAATACGATAGAAAAATCATGAATAGGAAGACCACTATGAAGATGAATACAGATGGATTTATAAGTAACATGTATATGAAGACAAGAAAAATGAAACTACTTCGACTTAACGAGAATGACTATATTCTAAAGTGAGAAAATGAGAGACAAGATGTGTGAAGATGAAGTAACCCAAAATAGGAAAAAAAAAAAAAACAAGTAAAAAGAGAGTTTCATTTTTCCATTGGTTAGGAAGAGAGACAATTTTTTCTTGGTTTTATTTTATGTCAATGGACGTCAAATAAAATTATCATAGGTATTGAAATAAAGTCAAAATATCCCAAGTAAAAATTGAGTTCCTTAAATTCTCATCGATATTAAAAATGACTTATCTTAATCGATAGAAGATAAAAGACCAAAATAAAAGACGAATACTAAATGATGAAGAAGAAGGTATGAAAAGGGAAAAGACTAAAACTATAAAGATAGTAATTTAAAGAAAATGATGAGATAGAAAAATACCTTTTTATTGCTTGAAGTTATTAGACTCTCTTAGATGTTTCACTTGAATCCTTCTTCTCTTAAAACTTGGGTTGGCAAGCTTGGGTTCTAGACTACTTCGAAGAATTTATGAAGAAAAAGAGAAAGGGTATTCTAAGGTCTAAGGGAAGGCTTGAAGGTGTGTTGAGATGCGTGAAGAGAATGGGTATTTATAGGTTAATGGTGAAAGCCTTGGGTTACTTTTGGAATTTTGAAAAAATAATAGTTTGGTCTTTTTGGTGAGATAAAGTTCAATAATAACTGTCTTTTATGGATTTACACTTTAAATGTTGAAAATGATAAGCATAAAAGTGTAAATATCAAGGATTTAGGTGAGGAGAATTGATATGGGTAGATGACATGGGTTGTAATAAATAGTGGATCAAGGGTCATTGACCAAAACTTCTTCCATTATAGTTGGTAGATACATTTGTCTTTAAAGTACCTCAAAAGATTATGCCAAAAGGGTGAAGAACTTGGGATTGTTGTGTGAATTGATGGATCAAAGACTAAAGACCAATGCTAATCCCAATATGGAATGTAGACCACCTCTTTCTTGGGTTATAAAAAGAATGTCAAAAGTGTAAAAGCCTTGGCATGTGTGTAATGGGGTGGATTAGGTTTGTCATTTTATGTTCTTTTTGGGCCAATTGTTTGGACTATGTGGATTGGGCTTATCTTAATGGACTTGGATTGTGGATTGAGATAAATAAGAACATGGGCAACGTGTTTGGACTTTTTGGATTAGGCTATACCAAATTATGGGTTTTCATTTAATAAATAGGCCAATTAGTAGAAAATTAATTATTAACATATTTGACCAAACAGGCCCTTATCATGGTAGAATTTAAACTTTTGATCCTATGTGTATCCTAGGGCTTTTTAAAGGGATTGTGGATTGAGATAAATAAGAACATGGGCAAAGTGTTTGGACTTTTGATCTTGTTTGGACTTTTGTTAATTATATATATATATATAATTAACAAAATAATATACTCACTTAAATTAGTATTAATTTTAAATTTTGGTGAAACAACGCCGAATATTTTAGCGAAAATTTTGATCATTCCGTCCAAAAATTTGGCAAAATAATTCCAACTGAAACAATAGGATTTCAGACTTTCAGTTTTCGACACCTTATCCAAAACCAAAAATTGAAAACTATGATAACTACTTGCAAGTGGATTTCTATCATTTGCCAACTTGGTTATTACCATCATTTTTGTTGAAATCTCCATTTACTTTGAAAGTTTATAACTGAAAGAGGTCTTATTTTTGAATTGTGTCCCACACTTCCAAGGAGAAGGCGCGTGACATAGATATTGAATGAAACTATTTTTCTCTAAGTGGCCACTAAGGTACGTATCAAAATAATTTACATGAAAGAAATAACAGTAACACGTGATATAAATGTTAGATAGAGCACAACATATAACAGTATGAAAAATCTTATTATAGAAAAAAAAAAAAAAAAAAAAAAAGGAAAAAGAAGTATCTTATACAAATGAAAATTCTGGGCAACTCGACATTCGTTTGTAACACTTCCCCTTCTCTAAAATCTATCCTTAACAAATTGAAAATCAAAAAATATAAGCACATATAAATAGAATTTTCAAATACATGATAAATAGTCATAGATGCTCATTACGATATTTGACTCTTTTATTTATTTATTTTATTTTATTTTATTTTTTTTGTGAATAATATTTGACTCTTTTAAGTATCTACACAAACCAATCAACAGTTGATATGTAGATTAAGAGACTCAGTTTAATATTTAACTACCTCGGATTATATGCCATACCATCTATTGGTAGATAGAGTTACCCCAAGCTTACTCTATAACTTCACCAAATTAGATGCTCCATTATATATTTGCCCTACATCATTACCAGTTCAAAAGAGTTTAGCTAAATAAATTAGTATTAAATAAAAGTAGCACATGTGATACAAAGTAATATAACAATTCAAATATCTTGACTGAAAATATCAAAAGAACTAACGTTTTTTAAAAGATGAAACTAAACTTGAAATAAAAACAAATAAATTGAATTGCAAACATGTACCTAATTTAAGGTATTAGGTAAGTATCATCCCTCAATAAATATCAAGTCATAAGCATAATTGTGAAGACAATTACAAAAAGAAAATCAAATACCAAATTTACTTAGCCAGATAAAAGGAAAAAAGAACTTACCCACACATTTTCCAATTGGTATTTTCATATGTGTTTAACTTTAGAAGAAAACGTTACATAATAGGGGCAAAATAAATAATTGAATAAATGTTACGTCTTGAAATTTTTGACACAAATCCCTATGCAGGCGGCACAGATCTCAAGGTGAGACCTTCGGGTTCCAACTATGGAACACGGATTGCCATATTGTACACAAAGTAATAAAAGCAACAAATACTTTCATTAACAATAACAGAGTAAAGAAGATAACAGCACAAATTAAATATCAGTCCATGGCTTCAGCAGAGCCATGATTCACAAGTGTAAAACAAAGTAATCCCAAAAGACATAACATCATTACATCTCAAATTGGTTCATAAGAATATAATCAAAGTTTCTAAACAGAAATAGAAATAAACGACAACAATCATCTGTATCCATCACCATTCCACCTCATCCTGCAACATAAGAAGTCGCGTGAGCTTGGAATGCTCAGTAAGTAACATATCTGTCACCAATCCTCATAAAAAAACCATTAGTAAAAACGAAACGACAGTAGATATAGAGAAGTACGATAACAAGAAACTCTTGTCATATATTGATTCATGGATGCTATGAGATACTTCATCCAGATGTCCTACATGGTATGCTCAATCAAGGAATGAAATGAGATATGATATGTAATGTACTAGGCTAATGTATCATGTTAAGTGCCCCTCATACGTAGCTTCACAATCACAAACCAATTCGAGAGATAGGTCACCAGGAACAGCCAGATGCCCCCTCTCCATTTCAGGCGCTAACCCGTAGTACGAAGGCCACCATATACCGATTTCATGGGTGTCATTACCTAAGGTCTAGCTAACCTGATAGGACCTTGCAAAGAATCCTATCCTTATTTAAATGATATTTTCAACCCATAGGTATAATCAAAACCTAACAGGAACCTCGCAAGGAAACCTCATTTGCACCTCCCGAGCTCACTTAACAGTCCACATCAACCTAGTATGCATGCAATTATTACCTTAGGATTCTAATGATAATTCCTATCAGAAACTATCTACGAGCCCATACACGCAGATATATTGCTGGAAGCCATCATAAGCTTCCAAACCAGTGTACAAACTAAACCAAAACAATACCAACAGTCCATAGTTTCAATCACCGAACAAAATGAGTCACAACCTCAATTCATGGTATGGTCGGTAGGTTGGTCGGTGGGGATGGGGTTCTCCGCAGGTGGGTCCATGCCCATTGACCTTCCTTTGATCCCAATAGACCACATCCATACTCGCTAGACTCACACCACCCCTCCAAACCACCTGAAATTCCTCAAAATATACCCATGTTGGCAGATCGGTCGGTGGACCGGTGCCTATCGACGATCTATGTTTGTGTAATTAAGTTCTTGTCGGCAGCACGGTCGGTGGACTGGTGCCCTGAAATCATCATTTTGAGAATAAAATTAAAACCAAGTTCAAATATAATATGTATGAACGTCTAAACTCAAGAACACATTAATCGAAACACGCAAATCATCATTTTACATGAATTAAACAGATAATCATGCAATCAAACCTACTTTTCATGAATCGGGAAATCATCCATGATATTGAATGAGAAATCATACAGAAAATGGGACTTACCTCTATTGGTGCTTAATTTTTGATCTGAATCCTTGATCCTTGATCTGAAAGAGGGATTCAAACTAGAACCACTCGATTAGATTTCCCTCGTTTTGATGGCAATGATCCATCTGGTTGGTTATATCGAGCCGACCAATTTTTCACACTGAATCAAACCCCATTACATCAAAAAATCTTGATTGCATCTTTCCATCTTCAAGGGAG
>JAUPMG010129423.1:0-11534 GCA_031762675.1 Pachysandra terminalis | reverse complement strand
GGTTAAATCCACGTGGCAGCAATCCAACGGTGCTGTATGGATTGCTGCAAGTCTTAAGCTGTAGAGGATGCGGAGCCAAGTGTGTGAGGGTACACAAGTACATAACAAATTCCATGGTAGTGTGATTCTCCGAGGATGATGATAGCCGGTTCCCCTGTAATTTAAGACGTGTCAGCTTATTATTAGTTGTAGGATAGCCGTCACGTCAGAAAGAAAATAAGACCGGATCACTGGCATCAGCATTGTCATGTGGTATTATAGCTATTCCTTGAACACATGCCAATTGGTCTATTCGAGACTTTTTCGGTGATATGGTAAGTTCTATATTACAATATCTTTCGGTTATATTCATAATTGTTGAAAATATAGATAAAATGCTCTTCATAGTCCATTGATAATAACATATGCTATCTTGACTTAAATTTTATTATGGACTTGCTTGAATCAATGCACTTGGAAAAATGAGGTATTCGTATAAATGGTAACCTTTATATAAGTTATGGTAGATTTATTGAAATCATGATCATTGATACCATGTATTGTCGATTCTTGTATGATTTGTGTAAACTGATAAGAATTAATATCGTATTATAGCGAGAAGCTTACACTCGTGACGAGAAAGTGTACTTGTAGAGACACTCGTGACGAGAAAATGACACCCCTAGTTGGGTTAACCATGCTATCAAAACGTACTTGTGGAGACACTTGAGCTGGGCTACCAAACAATAAAGGGTACTCATAGCAACACCCAAGCTGGGTAAACCATGTGAGAAACGTACTTATGGAGACACCCAAGCTGAGTTACCACACGATAAAGGGTACTCATGGCGACACCGTTAATTGGGTAAACTATGCTATAAAGCATACCAATGGCGACAATCCATGAAAGGGCAAACCATGCTGCATAGTGTACGTATGATGACATACCGTATATCAGATCTCTTCATTGGGTTTCAATCTTATTCATATCTAGCTCTTGTTGGATCATAATGATTGGCTTATGTTGCTCTGATATCGAAGTACTTTATCAATATCGATTCTTGTTCATACCAATATGATGTTGGATATCCATATTGGATCTTAATTTCTTCTTCTACAGAGCTTAGAATTTAGTGGACTTTTATCTCGACTAATGATGCTTATTCATGAGTGTCACGCCCCGGATCCCATCGCAAGAATCTCTATGTGGGCGGCACGAGTCACGAGGTGAGACCTTTAGGTTTCCAACCGTGGAACGCGGAACACCAAAACCAAACCCCAACCATACAAGAACAATCAGAGTGCGGAAACAACATTTATAAAATAAATCAAACCCTCTAGGCTTCATAAGAGCCTATAATCCAAATAAAATAAAGTAAATCAATCTAGCATGTTTACATTTCAAACCCACAAGCTCTTATTCCAAAACAAATCCAGTCTCATTACATCAAACCAAACTATAGTTCAAATCAGAAATAACTAAACCAGCAGCCCAAGTCCATGCCCATCTCTCAAGTCACCTTAACCTGCAACATGAGTAACTTGCATGAGCTTGGAATGCCCAGTAAGTAACAATCCTATCATCCATCATCGAGGGTAACGTTAGTCCAAACAAACATAGTAACAACATATGTACAACATGGAGGGAACATGTCACGCGCCAAATCCCAATACCCGAATCCCTAGGTGGGTGGCACGGATCACGAGCTTAGACCTTCGGGTTCCCAACCATGGAACAAGGCTAGCAACAACAACTAGTAATAAAAGTCTAATATTTGCTTTCATTAAAACAAATCAGAGTGCGAAAGACAACATACTTAAATCAAACTTGGCTTCAGAAGAGCCTTCAACTCGATAGTCCCTAATATCAAAACAACCCTATTACATGGTTCTACTATGAAACAGTAAATAAGGAAATCCAAGCAAGCTTCTCATCCGTGTCCAACCTATAGTCCACTCTAACCTGCCTTAGCTTGCAATATGAAACGTTGCAGTGAACTTGGAATGCCCATATAAGATACAGGTCTGATAACCATCCTCATAGAACACGTCAATTCAATCAACATACAACATCATGGTAATCATCATACAATCGCATGCTATCGCACTATTATGTCAATCCTAACATTGCAATCATATTCCATCATAGTTACTATATCATATTAATTCATGACCATAGCATCAACATAAACATATATTTGAATGTAAGCAAACAACAATCCTTATATCTCTGCAATATCAACATGTCGTACTCTCCACAATACTAACCAGTCCATATACACATACTCTATCATATCAACAAGTCAATAACAACAATGAGTCCATAACTGTAATATCAGCAACGTCAACAAGTCAATCACCATCATTCCACAATGCCAATAAGTGAACAAGTATCATATCAGTATTATCAACAAGACAATAATCACAAGTTTCACAATATCCACAAGACAACACATACCACTCCCGGTGATCAGCCGGTTTCCAAGTTACCTTGGCACCCACTTTAATATACCTGGACGAGATTCTCTTATCAAGGAATATCAATTGCAAGGTATTCACTTTAATACAACTGAATACTGACTCTCTTAATCCCATGTTGCGCAGCATGGATCCGTAGGACTTTCAACCTACCCGGGCTCGATCCCCTTAGCTATTTCCAAAACCTTTCTAGGAATCCATTCCCAAGGATGGTCTCGACCCCTAACCATTTTTGGGAATTAACACCCAATTATTGGTCACCCCTAACCATTTTAGGGAATATACATGATTATTGTTGATTGTGCATGTATGCATGGAAAGGATTCTCATAATGGTTTCCTACGGATTGTTCGGGTGTATGGTCCCCGGGCAGCTTCCGAAGGATGTTATCACTGGATATCCGACTGATTGTGGAAAAGATACTTGTGATTCCCATATTATTCATAGTCCACATTCATTCCACAAGTGAATTGATTAGTTATTCAAGTCAAACAATTATGGAAATCTGGTTTGTACATATATTGGGTCTTCGGCAAAGGCGCCTGCCGAACACCTAAAGTGAACTAGATCTAAGTCTTTGTCGGTGGACCGACCCTCACTGTGAAATCTGGTGGTCGTCGGCAAAGGCATTAGTGGACCGAAGCCTGCCAAATAGCAAAAATGGTCTATAAACTAGTCTCTGTCGGCAGAGGCATTGGTGGACCAACGTCTGCCAATCTGCGCGATCCTGGGTTTTCTTGGTTTTTCCGTGAGATTCTAAATCCAATTCTAGGCTATCTAACTCATTCAAAATCACATGTAAACACTTCTAGGCTTCCAAAAACATCTTTAAGCAGTATTAGAACATTCAAAACACCTTCAAACAACCTATTTTAATGAGGAATCAAACATATATCAAAATCATGAAATCTGGAAATCACAAGCATTCTTCCAAGTTTATAGCATACAAAACCTATATTAATGACTTCAGTAATCCCATGAGAACTTATTCAGATAAGGTGTCTTACCTCAACTAGATCCGATGAGCGATTGTCTACCTTCTACTTTCTTTTTCTACCGAATCCGATTCTAGTCACGATTTCTACTCTCTTTAGTTTTCTATCTCTTCTAGCCGACCCAGCCACTCTATCTCTTTTCTCTCTTCACTTTCTTTCAGCAAAACCCTACTCTCCTCTTACCTTCTTCTTGCAATGCACGATTCCTCTCAACTCCTCCCTCTATTATATAGCCATTCAACCCTTCTTCCACCTCCTTTATAATTCCAACATGCTCTCTCTCTCTCTCCTATTGTAATTAGAACTCTTTCCTATTTAGTTTAAACTCTATTTAGGAATACTTCTCACAAATCAAATCTAAATGATCTTACTAACTTATCCCCACCTATTAATTAGAAACCTTCTAGAAGATCTTATTAATTTAATCTAGCTTCTAATCCAATCTAATGACTTTCATGTGAATTCCAATTATTCCAGCTAATATAATTTGTTTTAATTACTTTAAACTCCCCCATAATTCCTATTAATTATACTTTAGCCTCAATACTTTCACTTAATTACGACCTAGTCCAATTCTGCACTATTATGACTTATTTAACACCAATTAAGCAGTCACATAATAATAATAATAATTATTATTATTATTATACAGATCCGGGTCACTACAGAATACGATCATACGTCACCACATCACAATATCATTCCTAGCATCATGTTTATATCATAAAGAGTGTGCATATATTGAAAACAACCAATTATAATTATCATAGCAATGGCAACAACCAATGCATACTCATGAATGCACTTCCCGGTGATCAGTCGGTCGAACCAAGTAATCTCCACCCCGTTCCACAACCATTATGGCTAATTCGCAATTCCCACTTGTACATCGTGGTTTCGTAGGACTTTATATCTACCCGAGCTCAATTCCCGTAGCTATTTTTTACATTTAGGGATTAACACCTATGGAGGCCGTCGACGAGGACAATTAGCCACAACGTAGAATTCTCATCTCTATCCGTCCCTACCAGATTGATCGGACGAGCTATGATATGAACCAGTAGGATTGCCAGTGTCACGAACCATTTGGGTTATTACAGTCGGTGATAACATCCTTCGGAAGCTACCCATGCGCCCATACACACGAATAATTCTCGGGAAACCATCACAGATATCCTTTCCAACAATCAGTCGGATCTCCAGTGATAACACCCTTCGGAAACTATCCGTACACCCATACACAGGAATAATCTGCTAGAAGTCATCACGAGAATCCTTTCCATAGTATATATGCACAACCAATCACAACCATATTATGTATGCATAATCCATCATATGTTAGCGAGGTAAATAAGGTCCTTCACACCAATATGCATGTCACAATCACCCAACAAGTGTGGGGTCCCAACCCCAAGTCAAATTGTCTAACCCCCAATCAAAATTCACACAAAATAGTAAGGGTCTTCCATTGGTAGGTTCACCGGTGTACTGGTGGATCAATTTGGTCTGATTTATGGTCCCTGTCGATTGGCTCACTGGTGTACTGGTGCCTACCGATGGGGACCTCTGTGTTTAGGGCTCCCTGTTAGCAGCTCCATCGGTGAACCAGTGGGTGCTGATGGGCTGCGATCTGGGTTATGTTCTGGGTTATTGAAACCCTATTTTTAATCACAAACTTCACCCCACATTAAGTTCAGAGGTCATAACACATCACTGCATTACTATTACATGCAATAAATCATACAAAAACTCACAGCATGATCAATCAACGTATATATTGCACTTATTCATCCTTCAACAAAAATCAAACCTTTGGACATACAAGACATGCAATTATATATAAATGACCCCGAAATCCTAGAAGTCTATACAGGAATTGCAACTTACTTCCTAGAGTGCTCGGATTCAGATCTCGAAATCTCCCTTTTTACTTTCTCTTCTTCTCGTCTTCCTCTCTCAGCCTGGGATGGCTAGGGTTTGTTCTCCCTTCTCAGATCTCTTTTTCCTCTCACCCTAATTTCTATTCTAGCTTATATGCATTATTCTAATCCAATTTACTACTAATAAGAGATATGGGGAGAAGGATAAGGAAGTTTTCCTTCTCACACCCTACCAACCCACGACACCACACAACACACTCCTTACAAACTGGAAACATATCTTTAAGAATTACTGGTAGTTCGCCCAAAACAAATCCAATTACACTATAAGCCCAAAGCTCTAATTAATCTATGGATCACTCTACAAGTACAGGAAATACCAATTAATCCCTATTAACATTCTTTTTATTATTTCCATTAATTAACCCTATTAAATTAATCTCATAATTAATTATTACACTAATCTCTGAATCCGAGTCTCTACAATGAATTTTATACTCTATGATCTTAATTGATGCCTATATTTATTGGATATATCTGGTTCACAAAGATTTATTATTTGGACTTCTTATATAATGTCTATTGCTGGCATTACTCCAGTGATATTTTATGGAAACAATGTATGTTTTTCACATACATTATCGTTGATTATTTTGATTTTTGACTTTATATATTATTAACATAGATTTGAGAATTATTTGACAGCTGTATCATTTCAACAAACATATAATATATCTGGACTCCTATTTTCGACATTTTTTGTGTGCACTTTATTGATGGACACCTTCGCGAAATGATGATGATTATTCTCCAGATTACTTGATGATATCCACATCATGATTATGTTTGGTGATCATAATTATTGATATGTATTGGTTTTGGGATTTCGCGGATCTCATGGGTTTATTGGAGTGATTGTGCCGACATTTTAACAATGTCGTCTCAGTCAAGGGGACTTAATTAAATGGTGAATTTTGACATGGCAAAATGGTACAACTATTGGTATATATATTTGTAATCCTAATTGGCACAAGAGGCCATGCTGGCAAGCAATTATCATCAAAATGGAGACACATGTGGCTCAATCTTATCTATAATATGAATGTACATCAAGCACTCATGGGCTGGCACTGCATGCAATTATCTCCACTTTTTATAAATACCACCTTTTTAGATTAGAAAGGAGGAGGAATCGGAAAGAGATTTTTTTTTATCTTATGCTTATTCTCTTTTTCTTTTTCCTTTCCCTCAAGGTGGTGAGGGAATAGCTCAATGATTGTAATATGTACAAAAACTTGAAATAGTGAAACATATGTCTGTCAAATGGTACCAGTAGACGTAGGTCGTTTGGTCGAACCACGTAAATCCTTGTTCTTGTTTTTCTTCTTCTTCTCGGAGATAGTGTGGCAATCATTCAAACGGTCGATCAACCGATTTAGGCAGATGATTGGGGTGATCCGATTGAACCCTCTATACTACATATTTTTTTTAAATAAAAAATAAATAAATAGCTTATTGATGTTATGGATAAGTGCTTCCATTAAGTCACTTGTCCAAAAGTACGTATCCAAAAGCCTAAGTTACGCCATGAAATTGCTTAAGAAGTGCTTATTTTTACTTATAATTTATAAATGCATTTTTTAAGGTATAAGCGCGTTTGGTAACATTGAACGACGAAGTTCTTACCTATAATTAGGATGCATTTGGAAAATATTATTTTAAATAATAATATAATATAGAAAAAGCAATTTATCAACTTACAGTTATCAAACATGCTTTTTTGCTTTACAACAATACATAAAAGTTTACCAAACAGTTTTGCTTCATGAAAAAATCTTTTAAAAAGCAAGAATTTGCTTATGCTTTCTTGCTTCATACAACAAGAAAGCCTAAGCATTACCAAACGCAACCTTAGTAGAGAAATATAACTCATAATAATAAGTTGCTACTTTGTCACGAACCAACCAAAAAATCCCAATTTCTGAGATTTCTGATTTATTCGCAACCTCACCCCATATTTCTACAGGAGTGGATTAAAATGGTCAAAACATAAGCGGAAGTTATATAAAGTTCTAGTAAGATATAAGTAACTAAATTACAAACATATATTGATAAGTTCTAAAAGGAGAAAAATCTAAATCTATATTAACACTAAAGTTCTATCAGAGTGCTATACCCAAACCAGGTTCTCTTTCATCGACCAAGCTCAACAAACCGAAAAGTCTTCCTCGACTTCAATCTCCTCAGTTGCCATCTCGACTAAAGATCCTGAAAATTGTTTGCTAAAAATCACGAGCTACACTAGCCAGTAAGTAAATAACTTCATAATCGTGCACGATTAACATAGATTCAAGACATTACTCAATATATCCAGTCCACACAATAAAAAGGTCATAATAAGAATAGATGCCTGTGATCAATTATTTATTATGCATGTTGTGCGCCTAATTTCAATAATCACCAAGGTGAACTAACAAACAGTCTAGTATGCAATGAAAAATGCAAATCTGTCAGTATGTACAAGATGACATGTTTCCTTTTGATCCAGTCTCTATCCGGGGTGTCCCAGCAACCTGAATTCACCCCATGATGTCCCAGCAACCTGAATTCATCCCCTGTATTAATGGTCTAAAGGATATGACTATTCTATGTGTACAACATAGTTTTATGGGTTTCCCCCCATTTATTTTTTATCAATGGTAATACCGAGGCTTGCACCCACGTGCGGTCTCCCTTAGGAAATCACGACACTTGACATACTACAGAGGTCTCTCTCTCTCTCTCTCTCTCTCTCTAATATTTCATCCAAGCTTACACCAACGTGCGGATCATTGGGTAAATGCCTTTGAGCAATGAGTGAGTCTGTTGGGGTAGCTAATCCCTCAACTCGTCATTGCCAGTCTCCTCACAGGATGTGGAACTCATATCACATCACTCTTATTTCAATCACGAGACTCAACCATGTGGTCTCGAAAAACGGGGTATTTCTCTTGACCAAGCTATGGTCTCGAGTCAATGCTATGCAAGTGAATAGGTGCATACTAACTAAGCAGTCAATTCATAGTGTACAAGGTGTAATCACAACAAATAAGTGTGTAAATCACCAATCTCACATGCAATACAAGTCATAATTCAACTAACACAAAATAGGTCCATTGAGAAGCAATCTGTCACGAACCAAATCAGAATTCTCAATTTCTGAGAACTCTGATTTATTCGTAACCTTCACCACATATTTCTACGAGAGTGGATAACAATGGCCAAAACATAAGCGAAAGATTTAAATCAGTTATAATAAAATACAGGTAACTATTACAACCAAAGCTGAAATAATTAAAATCTACGTAAAGAAAAGTCTACTCTTAGACTACTAAAATTGTTCTATCAGAGTGCACTACCCAATCCAGTCTTTCTCTTTGAATCTAAGCTCATGAACCTGAAATATAAACAACACACATAAGCTGGAAGCCAGAATGAGTAAACCTTCGATGAAGTGTATTTGCTCATGTTCCAACATTAATTATGAGAAAAGTGCGATAAGTGTACAATGTGTAATAAGCAGTATATGTGCCAGTGGTGAATAGTGTGGTGGCTTAACTATAAATTCACACTATTTGAAGTTCTCTCCCATTCTCACTAAGTATATCTCAACAGTCAATATCTCTACAACTACATGCCTAGATCTATATAAGAATTAGGCCATGTATTTCATACATAAGGTTCTCACACTAATATCAACAAAGACATGCAAATGCAAATGAAATGCAAACGTTGTATGGAAGGTGAAATATCGTAAGTTCCCACGTGATCCCGATCTTTATCTGAGTTGTCCCAGCAGCTTGAATTCGCCCTAGAATGTTCTAGCAACCTGAAATCGTCCCCCATATGAACGGACTAAGGAATAGGATTATTCTATGTGTACAACATAGTTCTAAGGACTTTCAACCTAGGAGGTACAATCTCCTCACTTATTTTTTATCACGGGCTCGCGGCCAAAGCTTACACCCACGTGTCTATTCTTTCAGGGAATCTTACGTATTCACAACTCAACAGAAAATTATAACATGGTCTCACTGTCTCCCAAGCTTACACCAACGTGCTAATCCTTGGGATAGTTTACCATCTTTCAAGCTCAAACCAACGTGTAGATCCTTGGGTAACTATAATTCCTCGAGACTGTAGAGGTATGTGGGTTCACTCTCAGCTTGGGTACGATAATAGGGGTCCTCTCGTAAGACTATAATGGCTATCAATTCAAATATCTCATGTGTTAGTCTAAACCCAAGGATATCATATGCGGTATTAGACTAGGTAGTCTAAACCCAAGGAAGGTCTATATGCAATATCCATATTCAAATCCATTCATTAATGCATCATACAATGTTTCACAGACATATATTCAATCATCAAACATATGAGCACAGTCCCATAATCTACTCAATAAGATACTACAGTATACAACAAAACTCTATATATCCCACGACGCCATCAAAGGGGGAAAAAGGTAAACATATTCATATGAAGGAGATATAAGCCACACTAGGCACACTCATAGACTCCACACCTTACATAAATCACACTTAAGCTTTCAACCATGATCCATCCACCATAAATAGGATTTTGAAGCATCATAGTGCCTTAATACATCATACACCCAAAGGACTATGCAAGAAGCACTTAAATAATGCCCTTTCAACAATTATAAATGTTATTACATCACAATTGCCACTATTCATATTCAAACACATGTATAATGATGGTCTTGAGCTATTGGGAGTGTTTTGGGACCATACTTGATCTCCCAAATCCTCCTCGTAACTCGGTCAAGTTTAGGAAACTAACTTTCGGGTTGAGGGGTTGTATTTTACATGGTATGTCTTTTGATCTTGAAAATAGGCCAAACACATGAGATTAGTCAAGATACACGTGCTCCCATTTGAATCACTCAAATTGGACCAAGGGAACCACTTGGCGGGGTGCTCGGCGACCCTTCGACGCACCGAGATGTGCAAAAGTGTGCCAATTAGTTTGGCACATCGGGGTTTGGTCCGGACGAGTCTCGATAGACAAAAAGTAATTTCAGTTCCTTCCCAAATTTGGGTTCGACGACCCCTTAGGCTCACCTAACTGACCTTCGACGACCATTCCGATGAGCTTAAATAACCTCGAAGATTCGACGCATTGTTCGGCTCGCCGAACAGGTTGTCGAAGCTCAGGAAATGGCCAAACACTCTGAAATTTCACGGGGAGGTCACTTATACTCCCAGGAGGGTTCGATTATACTTTATTTTTAAATTTGGTTGGTTTATAGTGGAGATTTGGGATTTTCTCTTTATTTTCTCCACTTAGGGTTTTGGTTTTCCACATGCCAGATCAAATATGGAGGTCAAGGGTTTTAGGTCAACATCTAAGTATGAAAATTAAACAAAAAATCCAAGGAGAAGATGGAAACTTAACAAATAACCTTTTTCCTCGATCACAATGCAGAAACACAACCAATTACAACTTCAAAAAGAGGATACTCAACTTGGAGCATTGCAGGAATTTCGTCAGGGTTGATCCGTCATGTCTCCGCGATCTCCAATGGTCTCCCATGTGCTCCAAGAGAATAGAAGAGAGGAGGAAGAAGAAGAAAATGACCTAAGGTTCCTATTTATATGTTTTACAGGTCTTATTGGAAATATGTTCGACAGTAGGGGCAAAAACGGGGTTTCTGATTCTATATTTTTCAACTGGCCACCTAAGCAACTTCTACTAAAGGACTTTTATTGATGGGTTTGAGGTGGATCTCTAGAGTTTTCAGATATGATTTATTATCTTGTCTAATTATTTTATTTTAAATTAATTTCTAAGGACTCAGTTGACTAATCTGGCTGGCTACCTAAAATAGACTAATTTTCCTAATTAGTATTAAGGTCTAAGGGTGATTTCTAATGTGGTTTAACTTCATGTGGTTAAGGACTAGATGAGCACTAATCTCGCCTATTAGTGAGTTTGTTTTTACTAAATTTAAATTAGATTTGAGTTCTGATCTTAATTAATTAGAGTGATTATTCAGGTTCTTACACAATCATATAAGATTAACTAAGTATTCAAGTTTAATGTGCCAAAAGTATCATCAACTATAAGTGTATTGATCATCCCAAACCTAACATTCAAATATTATGTACAGGGTGTGTTATGTCTGACTGAGGAGTTAGTC